>JAYKAV010002930.1:1492-17781 GCA_035582835.1 Phoebastria nigripes | reverse complement strand
TTTTTTGTTTTTTTTTTTTTGAAATTGATCTGCTGTGATGCTAAAGAAATTCCAGAAATTTCTTTCTGAAGAAATACAACAATTCTAGATTCAGTTACGCTACATTCAATTACAACCAAATGACTTGCATTCAGGAAAACCCAAGAAATAAGGAAGTGTCCAAATGTGACATGCATTTGCCAATGCAATATTGCCTAATTATTAATGATGATGGAAATCAGAAAACCTGCACTTCCTGGCTTTATGTATAATTGAAAATTTGAGTAAACTAAAACCTGTAAAGCCCCGTGAGCAATACAATTTGCTCATGTTGCATCTATTATTTTCTCCTGTTTTTAAAGAGATGTTGCTATACATGAACAGCCACCCAGCAAAAGCGCAATTTCCAAATATAAATGCAATTAAGCAGTTRGAAAATTTCACTGTAAATAAGAGAACTTGAGAATATTGGAAAGTACCATGAACAAGTCCACCAAATCACGGCTGTATATGACACACCGCATGCTTTAGCCAACCATTTTTCCAGTTGTAGTAAAACCAAGACCAAGCACTACTTCTCAGCCATGACTAGGTTACCCCCACAGCCAGAAGTTGAACTGAGCTATTGCAGTCCCAAAAGCACAAGCAAGCACAATCCCTGGCATCTTCACATACCTTCAGAGTGAAACGGAGATTTGATTGTTTTTTTCTGGGATACAACCAAGGGCGGGGGCCCTTGGTTTGCTCTCACAGTTGGCCAGGACAAACACATGATTTCTATGAGCTAAGAACTTCAGCCTTTCACTGTGGCCACGTGAGATTAAGAGTCTATCACACACAGCACAGCTGTTTTACTCACAGCAGTTCAAATGCAAGTGAACTTAAGCCTAAGGATTTAGTTCTGCCACTCTTAACATCACATYAAATAAGTACTACATCATTCTACAAGATGTTCCGGGAAAAGGTTGTTCAATTGCTCAAATTATATTTGGAGCAATAAGTGCCAGAAAAAAAAAGCAGAATCTTTTTCCTGATCATAATTAGCCTAACAGCAGAATCACATGGCTGGGATGAACCACAAAGATAACCTAATCCACCTCAGTCCCAAAAGAGCTCAGTTACATCAGTGTATCATTCCTGACATACTCCAGTTAAAAATCTCCCATGATGTAAATTCCTCAACATGCCAAGGCAGCCTAGAGCTCCACCAGCCCTTCAGTGTCAGCATTTCTCCCACTCTCTTTACACTGTGAAGCTGCTCTGCTGCAGTTTTAAACTCATCATTTCTCTTTCTACCCACCATGAATTTGGAGAACAGCCTCCTTGCAGCCATCTTTTGTCTATTTGCAGATACAAATCTCTTCTTTACATTAAAACGGCCAAGTTTGTTCATGCTGGCCACAGGTCGTGTTTTCTAGGTACTAAATTATTCTTCTTGCTCTGCTCTGGACTCTCCAATTTTTTCACGAAGCTCAGCATACGAAACTTGACAATGCCCAGCACAGCAGGATTAATTTGCACATCCCACAAGTTATGCTTCTGTTAATTCAACCCAAAATAGTGTTTTCCTTGTTCACAGAAGCATATGTAATGGACTACAAGGTAAATAAGCCAGCAATAAAGCCCACTTCTACAGAATTAAAAAAAAAAAAAACCAAAACCAGCAGTTTTCCTCAACCTCTACTTATGCAGTTGGTTAACTCTTCCCAAGCATAGTCCTTCCCAATGCTCAGTCGCTCTGCATCTCAAAAYCTTAAAAACAGCTTCCAAAAGAAAAAACATTCTTTAATTTTTTATATATGATCATAATATTATCTATATATAAATATATATATTCTATATAAATAAAAATATTATATAAATACACACATACACACTATTTTTTTAAATGAATTTGGAAGGTAAACCAACAGAAGGAATTTTAGTGCTTTATGGCTGGACTAGTGTACATTTCCGTCCACCGCTGCATTGGCTGTCATGCCGCTAAAACTCTCCATCAGCAAAGCTCCTTCGTGACGGAGGACAAGCCTTCTTCCTGCTGCCATTAATCTAAGCTTCAGCCTTCTTAAAGCTCTGAAGTTATGGATTGCCACCTTCCCAGCTGATATATCCGCCTCACACTCTCCCTCTGCCTCCTCYTGTGAGCTAATGAACTTATAAAGGATTCTCATTATTAGTGCAATATTCAAATATGCCTTGTAGAAACAGAAAGGAAATTAAAAAGCAGMGGAAAATAAAAATAATAAGGTATGTGGAAATTTGCCAAATTTTGTCAAATTGACTCTAGGCTCATTTATGTCAGTGATAAACAGGACAATTACCATTGTGGTAACAAAGGGAAGAAAGTAGAGGAGTTGCCATCAGAATAGGAAAGAGAGCACAAGTTTATTTGCCACTTTGCTAATAAAGAAAATTACTGCCATGGGGGTGAAAACTGTAATTTGAGTTACAACGCAGTAATGCAACCCAGGAATTTGCTATGAATACAGAAGAAAAACATCCCATTTACGGCAAAAACAAAGGTGCTTCTGTTTCTCTCTCAACTTCATTCTTTCTTTGCTTTGGGCTGGGGGAGGMGGGCCAGAGAGAAATGAATTTAAATCCAAAAGGCTGATCAAAGATGGATTTTTAAACAAATTTAACAGTGATTTTAAATTAGAAGCCATGGATTAGGCAATTAGCATCCTTGTAAGAGTGTCAGCCTACAGACATCACAAGAAAGAAATATAATTAGACACCAGTTTTTAACAAGGTGCTTTTGAGAATTAAGTCATTCAAGGATACACAAACACTTTTTTTAAAAAAAAACAACTGCATTCTAGCATGGTTCTTTGTGGATGAAATAACACCGTTCAGGATAAAAACATTTGAAAGGGAGAACTGCAAGTCATGCCAAACATCTCCGCATAAGGCACACTTTCATTTTAAATTTGGATGGTTTGGCACATTTGTGTAGCTGTAATGCATTATTGGGCACTGCATCTGAGGGGGAAGATTGTCAAAGAAACTCTTAGATATTCACTGTGCTTGTGCTGGTCTTACACTGGTCCCAGTCACAGAAAGCTTCAGAGCTGCCTGGAGCTCATTTGAGTCTTCTCCAGCTGGCAGACAACAGGTACACTGCCAAGATCACCTTGCCCCCTTCTTCCCTCCTATCCCTATCTTCTATGCAAAAGGCTTTAAGGTTGGTATAAAAACTAAGTTTGAAAAATCCATACCCCTAAAGACAAAGTATGATTTCTACTCCCACTCCAACTTACTTCGTATTGCCAGGGCAACAGAAAAGAGAAGAGGAAACAAGATACGAGCCTGGATTTACACTTTCACAGCTGTGTAATACAAATGCTTGGTTGCACTCTAAAGTGTGCCGAGATGCACAAATGAAAACCTCAGTAAGTTATACAAGGGCCAAAGTAGGGGAGATAACTCCAGTAAATTTAGGTCAAAGTTACAGAAATATCTGGAATCTCATTTTAATACAAGATGTCTATAAGCGGCTACAAATAGCAAAAATACAGATTAAACCCAAGGATTTTTCCCCATGAATTTCATGCTAGTTCTTTCCTGCCTTGGTTATCACAGCATTTGATTTATCTTAAGACCTGAACTTCCTCATCAATGTTAAATAATGCTCAGCTGCACAAAGAGATATCCTCATTACACAGCTTTAAAAGAGATTATAATGTCAGTTTTTGTTTATTCATGAATATTACTAATCCCAAAATGCATTACTCCCATGCTCATTTACAGGACTCTAATTAAGTGTTATTTTTACAGGCCTTGACAGTTGTAATTGTCACTGTTTCCTGCCCCTTTCCCCCTGCCTCCCCACCCCAGTTCCCCAAACATTTTTGTATCCAAACCTATCATAACCAGCAGTCCTGTGAAGGAAAATATAGTACCTTGCTTGGCTGTACTTAGTCAATACAAGTTTTACTTGAGTAAAACTTCCTCAAGTTATTTTAAAAAAATTACTGGTCCAATAAAATAAGATTTCTTAAAACCTTACATTAAAAGCTTATGTTTGGAAAAAAACAAACCACACCAACAAACGGTAGCTTACCTACAAAACCATTGCTATACACACAGACTTACAGACACCTAACCAAACAGTGGGTTTTCCAGAGGAGCTGAGCACTTATTTCCACCAACAGAAAAGAACCAAAACATTACGAAAACAAATGCTCATATCAGCATTTACATTATCTCAATCAAAATGTCCTCTATCAACATGACACCAATTTAGAACCAATGCATCATCTTTGTCATTTCCATTAATCACTAAGCAACTCACAATGCCAAGAGAATTCAACTTTTTTAACTGCTATAAAAATATCAGCAGAAACATCTGCTCCATGTCCCTTTTTTCATGTTTTCTCTCCAATACTTTCAATTGGGAATGACTGTGTCCTGGCAACTTACTGGAAATCATTTTCACATCTTTTTCACATAATGGATGAGCTGTGAAATTAGTAACATGTTAGATGGGTACCTCGGAGGTTGCCCTGGTTGGCACACACTCTCTTTCATTGGTATCTGTTTCAATAGCAGCATACTGTAGAGTATTCATTTAGACTATTTACTGGGGGGATGAGAATATGGGGAAAGTGTCAGGTTCTGTGAAAAAAGGCCATCTGCACACCCACAGAGGAGCTCAGAGATGCAATGGCAGGGGAGAAGCCCAAATAATACCCTGCCAGGCTGCTCCCAGGTCCACCACAGGAGCCATCAGCCCATCAAAGGCCCATCTGCACAAGCCCAGAGAGGGGCCCAAATCAAGGACTCCCAAGCAACAAACAACGTGTCTGGGGCTGTCCCAGCACAGCCTCAGCCCCAGTGTCTGGGCATGGAGCCCATCAGCATGAGTCACTGGGAGCAGCTCTCCCCAACACCTTTCAGACTAAGCGGGTTGCTGCCTAGGGGTGGGACACATTATGGGATGCATGGGAAACATAGCTCAGGATCGCACAGGACTTATGGGATGTTTAGGGGCAGAACCAAAGGCAGGAAAAGGGAGAGGGTTAGGTGATTTGGAGGAGGAAAAAGTGTGGCAAAAAAGGAGGGATAAGTGTAAATAGTGGTCTGGTCAGTACGCTTGCCTGGTTGTGCCCTGCATCTGATCAGCGCAGTCTGTCCTGCCTTCTTACTAAATTCCTTTGTAACTCTTTCCTGGGCGAGGGGCTCTTGATCCTGTATGCATGCGTGTGTATGGGGGTGTGACCCACAGGTGGGGTCAGACCACAGGTTGGAGGGCCCCTGTGTTCATGGTACCAGCCAATGGAGCAAGTGCAGGTGTGCGAGTGTGTGATGGCTGGTGAAGATCAAGCTGGATTAGCCAGCAAGGAGGTGAAGTGGCCTAGGAGCAAGCAGGGGTGAGTGGATCTCTAAGGTCAGCTCTAGATCTGAGAGCACCTGGGTGTCTCTAGGGGTAAGAGCACAGGGAGGTCGGCTGTGGGGACCTGGAAAGTCCTGGCCAGCTCTGGGTGCGTGTGCATGCAACGGTCTGTACCAGTAACTAGAGTGGAACTGCTGCCTCAGGGGTTGTATGTCCAGGTGACAGAAACTGGGGAGACTGGGATCAAAGGCCAGCTACTGGCCAGACTGAGTGCCTGAGTCCTGCTGCTGGAGGGTCTACCAAGTACATATGTACATATACTCCTTCTAGTGGACCTCCATCCTGCTCAGCCAGAGTGGGAAGTAGGGCGAGACCGTTGGTGCTGTCCATGTGTGACTGCACCAAGTGTCTATGATCTGTGTGGCCGGCCATGTATACATGTAGTGTATTCATATGCTTTATGTGCACATGTCTGCTAGGAATACATCTTTAGCCTTGCTATTGGTAGGATCTGGGGTCAGCAGCATCGCCTCTTGGTTTTTCAGTCTGGCATGGTATGTTTTCTTCTAACCTAACAGAAAGTCAGAAGACAGGACTTATCTCCTGTAGCCATTTCCCCTTCTATTTATTGTTGCAATTAACTTCTTACAGAGCCCCGAATCTGTGGGTTGTACTCAGCTACAATGATATTCAACACATCTCCCTTCTTTGTGATCAGTAACATACTGCCTGACAAGTAGTTCAAGTGATCAAGACCTGGCTGAAGCTCCCAGCTTCTGTCCAGCAGAGCTTTCTATCTGCAGAATGTGTTTGATGATGGTGATCCAAACTGCTGGAAGAAAACAAATACAAAGACTGGGTGAAGAGGGAAAAAAAAAAAAAAAAAAAATCAGAGCAGATTATTAGAGAAGGAATGATAAAAAGAAGAAACAAACTATTGAGGTTGATAGGCAACCAAAAGAAATTGAGAAACATGAAAATGGGGAAAACAGAAGTGGGTTTGAAAAAGAGAGGCATAGTTATGCCTTTCTGAAWTTCTTAACAAATCCGTGCAGCTCAGTTAGCCTGCGCATGAATCTGAGAAATACAGTGATATTTGTAGTGCTCTGAAGTAGCAGTGGCAGATAGAAAACAAAAATAGTGACAAACTGCATGTTATGTTTTCCTCTATGTTTTAGAGCATCTACTAGTTCCTTCTGAACCTAAAAGCATATTGAAAACATATCATATAAAACAGAACAACCACAGCCACAAAAAAATTTAATCTAAAGTTTTCTAAACAAGTGATTAGGTGATTAGGGAATATGGATGTGATAAATGAGTTAATGTAAAAGCTACATAGGGATACATGTGCTTAAAAATTTGCAAGATGAGATTTAAAGACAGTAAAATAAAATGGATAGTGCTAGATGTACAGCTAAGTACATAAGTACATGCGAGTAGAACAGCTAAGACCTACTGAGAAAATGAAGAACGACAAACTACATCAACACATTTAAGTACTTCTACTAATATCAGCGCAAACTGTATTTATGAAACAGTAGCATCTTCCATGTTTTTGTAAAGTTAGCTAGAAGTAAACATACCTAGAAGATTCCCCAGGCTTCACGAAAATATTTTAGGAGTTCCAGTAACCTGTCATTACTACTGCTAAAAGACTTGTCTAGCAAAGATAACTATTAGCTGTCTAACCTAAGGTGAAATTTTAAAGACAGTTATGAAGTATGACTGATATCAAACTCCTACTTCTGCTAATGGATTTCGGTCCTACAATTTGCCCTGCTTTGTCTCCCATTTAAAATACAGCATATTGGGAAGGAGAGTAAAACTCAAAAAACCACCATACTAAAACTACAGAAAACCATCACAGCTCTTGCCCCCGAGTGAAAAGGGTCAATGCGGACAATTGATTTCTAAGGCAGGCATGTAGAGCTGCCAAAAACTTCCACTGTAAAGAAGCTTGAGTATACTGGAAAAATGAATATAATGTTGTTTGAGAAAGGTAGTAGCCATAAACAAGAACCAAGCTGTATCAAAAAAATACCATCTGGAATATCTATTATCCACAGAGAAGTGTCATAAGAGGACTGGCAATAATTATTCTCTATGCTCATTTACTACTGGAGCCATACACCTACTATTGTAAAGATAAGCGCTGTCATACTAGTTATTAAGGCAAATTATAGCATACAAAGCACAAGAATTATCTTAGGGTTTCAGTCCACTTAATCAAAAATGCCTATTTACCCCACGCAAACCACACAAAACACTGTTACAGAGCAAACAGAGCAGTAAGAAACAGAGCTGCCATGCTTTGTTACCCTTCGCATAAATTTCTGTATTTTGGCTTCCCTTATCCTTGTTCTCCATTTTCTTCCACAAGTGCAAGACTTCCCATGGCTTCAGCTTGTGACAAAAGAACACTACTACACTCTAAAGAGTTGCCAGCCAGGCCTGAGAGGAGATAATGAGCCTTTATTCTCATCAGCAGAGGTACAATGCAATAGTCTTCTTCCATTGCTTTCAGGCACAAAACAAAAGCACATTCCCCAACAAACCACGCTTTTGCCCCTGTGTAAGAGACCAACCGGCAGCTAACAGACAAAAACAACTAAGATATCCCAAAGGGTCAGCTCTAATGAAGTAACGGTACCTTGCAGGGGAAGTCTGCTTAAGAAGACTCAGCAGGCTTCCACCCCAAGCAGCCCATTGCAGAAGGGGGGCTCCACTGCTTCTCCTTCACCTCAGGATTAAGTCTGAACTGCTCTATATCATTTTGCATTTTCAAGGCTACATTCCAGAAAAGATGAGTGGCTCCTGCTAAAGCAAGCTTGGAAATTCAATTCTCAGACACTTCGGGGTAACTGGCCACCAGTCTTTACCTAGGATATGACATAGAGTTGATTGCAAAGCCTCTGCTTTCTCCAGCAGATTATCTAGAGCAGGCAAAGTCCTTATTATGCCCCTCTTCTCCAGTCATACGCACAGGGAGAAGCACAAAGGTCTTCGGGAATCTGCTTTTCCCAGTGTACTTCTACCTGCAGTATGAGTATCTTACACATTCATACAACTAGATCACAAAACCCAACACTATTATGAGGCAGTAACTGGAGGTGGTTAGCAGTTTTTGAAAGATCATCCTCCCTTCCAGGAGAAATTGGGGGGTTACAGGAAACCAAGGAAGAGTTTCATAATTTTCTTGAATAGTTTGCTTTTTCAAAATAAGTTTTTGAATTAAAACATTAGCTCACCAACATTTAGCATGTTTCCAGTGTGGCAGATGATAAACGTGGGTCCGATTTTACATTGATCAACTGCTCTCATTAAACTTTTGGAATGAAAAGAGATTTTTTTTTTTTTTTTTTTTTGCAAGCTTTCTTCTCATTATTTCAAATAGCTCTTCTGCTTGTAATGTTTTTCATAAGTCTCAAAGCACTTACAAAGAGCATCATTATTCCTATTGTACAAATGAGGGAAAAAAAACAAACCAAGAAAAACCCACACAAGTGAGAAAGAGAAGTAACTTGCCCCAAAATTACATCACTGGGAAATGCTAAAACAAAGGACTGAATTTAAGTATGCTAATTCTCAATCCACAGTCCTATCAGATTGATCATACTGCCTTCCACATACAGGAAAATTCATTCCAAATGTAGACTTTATCACATCTTTCTACACTAGGTAATGTACATAGGAATGCTACAAACCCTAGATAATGTCTGGTTATCTGTTGGTACATACTGCCCTTTTAATGGCAAACTTAATTAAAAACCAGTATGTTCCCCTATTTTGAATTTTAAAAAAATCTTTTAAAATAAAATTACATGTGGAGAGATAAAAACATCTGCATATATATCTGAAGAAGTTCTCATTCGTTTGACTACTGTGCAYCTTTAGAGTTGATCTTTGCATTAACTTCATTCCCTCACATGTCTGAGAAAGCCAGAGTTAGAGTGACTTCAAAATGTGTTTTTTCTTCCTAATGGCTGTCAATGGGATTTTAATATCAGCACCTTAATGCTTTTTTTGCAATTAAAGTGTTTTAACAGTGAAGTAAGCAATATGCTAGATCGTCTTAATGGAAAAGTTTAAGAAAAAGCTAATTAATTTTGATGTCTTTACATGCAGAGTCCTTTTCAGGCTATGATTAATTCTAACTTTGATTTTACAGCATACATGAGCTGTTTTAAAGTTATCTATTCTTAATTACATGTTCTCTTTTAACTGTCCCCTGGAAACAATATTTGGTTGTGCATTCTGAATAACAATAGAGCACAGGTTACAGTTGCCTGCAAAAAACTTAACTCATCTAATACCTAATACACAGGCTGCAATTCAGGCCTGTTGCTTGGTTAGTTTTAAACGTGTTAACTAGGTCATTGAATTAAGGAACTGAAAATGCTCTGAATTAGACCCTGACTTCATACTGTTACTGCACTGGACTCCAAATATATTTGCCCCACCTAGTAGAAATTTAGCTTAAAAACTCATGACACTTGATTCCAATTTATAGCTACATATAAACAGCCCAACTGTACAAACAGCTAAAACCTGAAGTCCAATTTCAGCCCTTACACTCTCTCTCTCTCTCACACCTCATCTGATAGAGTAATTTCCAGCTGATTTTTTAATTTCAACATAATTACTGCTGGTTGACTATTCATACTCTGCTTTGCATCCTAATGCTCATTTTCTCCACTTAACCTTCACCAAAAAGTACTGATGCTATTGCTCATTTTGGAACTGCAGCCCTTTCTGTCCTGAACACAGATTCCATCCATTTACTTACAATAAAAATGCAAGTTGCTTCCAATTTATTACACATTCTGCATTTCATAAACACCTGGTGCAGAGCAGTTCTCAGCTCAGCAGACAATAAATTAGTAGCAGCAGAAGTAACTAGAGCTTATGGCACTGAAACTAAGAACAAGCTGATTTTTTTTAAAAATAAATATTGGAGTACAAAACCAAAAAACTGCAACATCCCCAAACTCAAAAAAATATTAACAGAGTACAAACCTTTTCTTTTGCAGGAACAGCTCAAAAATGCAGCTATTTGGGGCTTACATGTTTCACATGAAAAATTACATGAAGATCTCAGACTAAACCAAACAACTTCACCCTCATTTTAAAACTACATTTTAATAAAAAAAGAGGTAATTTAATAATAGCCTGCAACCTTAGAAAAAAAATGCATTATGTTAAATGCTTTGAAAACATGTAAGAAATAATAGAAGATGAATCCACAAAGACTATTATAAATTATGATGACATTTCCCTTGAAAAGCAGTATCGGAAAAGAGATTAGCCTCTTTAGAAAGCTAGCATATTGATTATATGATCCTTTTAATAAACTTCTGTAAACAAAAATAGTTTCTTTATAAACAGGCTTCGAGAATCTCTATTCTCAACAGCAAAGAGACAAACATCCCAGAAATGAGGTTTTGTGGAGCATGTACCAAATTTGAACTTTGATTAGTTCAGATACAGAGTGTGGGAAAGGAGGAGAAGAATAAATTGATACCAACATCACTGGCTGAGAACAATCAGCTGTTGAAAGTGCTTTCTCAGAGGATGCTAAGAGCAGAAGAGACAAAAACCTCTTTCTAGAGATTTCAGAAACTCTAGCTCACTTTTTTCCCCCCTATTACTCCAACATCAGCATTGCTCAGACACACATCCACGCTGTCGAGCTTGAATGCAGTATTATACCCCTCCTGGAATCTACTTTACTTAACTCAGGTCACAAATACAGAGTCTTAAAGCAGGGGTCMTCAAGGAACAATTCAAAAGCCCACAGCCTTCATCAGGACACCCAAACATCAGCTCACAAGAGGATGAGGCAGAAGGGTGAAGAACTGTACTCCCTTTTCTCACAGCATCTAGTACCACACTTACTCTGTAATAACAGTGCTAAAAGAGCTGATCACCCTTTTCTCATTGCTCCCCCGGCCCCCAGTGTTAAGTTTCATAAATATTTTCCCCAGCTCCAGCCTCCTCAAACCCAGCAGCTCTGCCAAAACCACTCTTACTATTTCTCCAAACTTACTTTCCTCAGAGTAACTTCACAGTTCACCTCCCCACAGACCTCCTCATCACCATTAGTGCATCCCACAGCAGCTGTCCTCCATCAGCCCAAATGAGGCAAATCACCTCAAACACATGAGGATGGGGGGAATGGGAGCAACCCAAATTTTGCTGTACTGAAAGCTCCTCTTTCATGTTTTCGAAACTCAGCAGCTTGGGTTTCCAGTATTCACTGTGAGTCTCTGGATTATTTCTCATTCCTCCTTTCATATAATTCAAACAATCTGTCTTCCATGAACAAAGTTAATGGGCATTGCAAAGACTCCCTGCATGCCTTAAAATGCCAGCTTTCCACTCAGTCCAGTATGTTCATATGTTGCCCAGTTTACTTATGGAAATTCTCAATTCGTTACTGGGAAAACTCAATTTGTTTGCCAGTGCAAGATCTGGCAGTCTTGTGTGAATCATGCAGTCACACGGGCTGCTGAACCTGTGCTCAAATCTCACTACAATCAGACGCTTGCATGTGTACGGGTCCCCTTCCGCGGCATCTGTCACGATGCTGCATTCTGCAGAAGCCCGAGTTCTGGAATCCAAGATTTGTTCATGCAAGATGCTGCTGACTAAAACATCATGTTTCACTGGCAAACATTCAGAAATGTCAAGGTGATAGTTTGTCGCAGCCCTGCACACAAATCCCCACAGGACAACTGAAGGGGAGACAGTTTTGTGCCAAGCCTTCTCAAAATACAGGACATTTCTGACTAAGCTGTATCTTCCACTTGAAGTGTATTAAAAAGGGGCGTTCTTCCTGTCTTTTGAACAGAATATTCTTTCACAAGAATGTCTTACGTAATACAGTTTCTGAGCACAAAAGTATTTATGGTTCTTCCATAGCTTCACAATGGAGAAAATAATGTAAGAAATATGCTTATATGCTTAAGCTCAGAAAGATTATGTAGAAAGGATTTGGTAAACCCTCGCACACACAAGGACAACACAATATCTAAATGTTAAAAAAAAAAATTTGTTTTGGACTTAAGGGTTGAATAGGCTAGGAACACAGTACTAAACCCACTCAGATATGATGCGCCCATCAACTTAGCTCAAATTATCAAAGTTGTAAGTATAGAGAATTTATTACCTATTCGAAAAAATTAGTATCTYGTGTTTCCCCTCCCCCCATCTTTTAACAATTGAGACTAAATTTCAAAAATTAAATGTCTCCATTATTAGTACTGGGTGCATAACCCTGTCATACTGGGCATTTTCCCCTTAGTTATATTAAATCATCGCCATTATTTAATCACATTAAAAGTCCCCATAATTTGTCTGACAGCCTGGTATGACAGAAATGATAAATCTTTCCTAAATATTTTACTACCTATTTTACAGAAGAAATCAAAACTTGAATTTAAATTCTTTTTAAAAGGTAATACCATTTCACTGGAAAAAAGAAACTTGCACTGAGTGATTTTTAAAAACTTCTGAGGAACTCTTTGAGCATGCAAAGGCTGAAAGCAATCAATAGTAAGAACAGTAACAGTTATGAACAGAGATGCACAAGTCAGAGACATAGACATATCTAGTTAGAAAGCATTTTCTAAGGTATCACGTCTGTGACCCTCTATGTCACTCTCTAACAGAGGCTTTTTCCTACAGAGTTTGCACATGAAATGTCAATTTATAAGGTTCATTCGTTATCTTACCAACATCCACGTAACAAGAACAGAGAACTAAAGAAAGAAGAGGGAAGCAACAGGTTTTAATTTACTGATTCAAAATAGATTTTACTTGGTGTTTTTAATAAAGATCTGCTTTTCCTTATAAAGCTAACAAGGCTCAGGGCTGACAGGACCAAATGTTATTAGCCTGGCTGTAATAAAACTGCCACAGAAGTTAATGAGAGGTCTCAACAAATAACGAGAGTAGAGCTGAACGCTAGGTTTTGTGGTTGGTTGCAGTGTCTTTCATTTCTTATCCAAGTTACTGGTTCAAATAGAGTCTCGCCTGGTAGAGGACAAAAGCCATTCCTCACCACGGACTGTTTAGTGAGCTATGCAAGATGTGTTAGGGGTTTCAGTCTATGCTCTAAACAGGAGGCATGCCTACTCTCACATGCAAAGACCACTGTTAGTATGGTTGGTTTTAAATAAACTGCCGAGATGACAATGGCAGTGGAGAAGTCAGAAATTGCACTGACATGGAAGCTCATATGAGAAACAACTGAGGTGTTGCTCACATTGCCAGTAGCAATATGATCCTCCTAGGACTTAGTGACAAGATCTTGTGTTCTGTGACCATACCTGGAGATCCACTCTATGGTCTCACATAGTAGCTAGACCAACAGATCTAATTTGCCCTGAAAAAGTTGTGCACACAGGAGATCCAAGGATGAGAGATGCTTAAGAGTGAAGTGTGTTTTCTGCAAAGGAAACGAGCAAGTAGCAGGAGAATCCCAGGACAGTATTTGTTTCTTGCTAAGCATTAAAAGTGGCAAGTGATGTAGATGTGCACACAAACCCAGTGTGGATATGTCCTGGGCTGACAGTAGGAGTAACACCATTTGATCTTCAAACCCATGAAAGAGTATAACACTTGTCTGGCACAGCATAACTCACTGCAGCATCCAGGAACACTCTGTGCAGAGGAAGCAATGCTTTAAAGCTAGCATCTCTGTGCATTTTTAAGCGGTATCTGTCATACGTTGTTCCCACCACTTCTCTAGAATCTAAGCAAAATGCTAAGTTAAAAGTAAAAAAAAAAAAAAAAGAAAGAAGGAAAAAAAAGAGACAAATCTTTGGACATTTGTACATGTATTATGTATTTTTAGGAAGCAGCAGGAGCTGTTCTGCAAGGCGGCCGAGTCAGGAGCTGCGAACAACCCCTGTACTGGCTGTGCCCTCAATGACAGGGTGCCATCCCACCATCCTGCTGTCCCCAGGCTGAATCAGGGCAGGGTTGAGGGCCCAGGGGACCATCCGGCAAGACGAGGTAACAGGCCAGGTGCAGAGACCACTCAGGAAGCCCAGACAGGACAGCAGGAGACAGGGCTGGTCATGAGCCTGCCCACAGGAGAGCTGAGGGCAGGACAGTGTGACCCAGTGCCAGCTGCAATGAGCCCCCCAAGCCCATGGGCATGTGGGGTGGGGAGTGGACCYGGTTCTGCTAATGGGCAGTTAAGGCTTAATAGTGCTCTCAGGGTCCTCAGCCTCTGCTGTACAAAAACTTACAGTCTGCCTGACCCATCCAGTCAAGCCTTTGAGCACTACTTCTTTAAATACCAGACATCAAAGGAGACATTTACCAGTGACTCACCGACAGGTTTATTAAAAATCCAAATGGAAAGCGGCTGGTAGGAGATATGTTGAGGAAACAGCCAAATCAAAGACCACCTCAGMAGTCCAACTGATGCAGAGAGTAATTTTAAATGGAACAAGAAGAATTTGGATGTCTTGTTAGACATGTGACAAAGACTTGGCTACGATTTTTTTTTTCTGTTACCATTTATGGGGAGAAATACTTAAATGGGGGATTTCTCAAAACCTAAATTAGAAAATATTTATAGTACCATTTGCAAGGACATTCTGTGTAAGCTTATATAGATCTTAGAAATATTTGTGCTTGACATAATATATATTCTTTACTACTGGGAATTACATCTGTAAAGTGAGAGCCAAAACATCAAATGGGACACTATGATTTTTGTCATCATTGTATCTGAAAAAAATTTCTAAACTGTTTGGTTCCTTCATCTCACAGGAAAAGACTAAATGAAGGGTCTAATAAAGAAGACATGCATGGTAATATGCACCCAAACTTTAGTAGGTTCCTTGGGAGCAAAGGATATGAAAGAACACTAATCACTGGAGGTTTCTTTGAAAGTCTGAATAAAAACTAACATGAGGAAAGCCCAACCGGCATAAATACTTTTCTTTTAGTCACTCCTTCTTCAACAAGCCAGCAAACATTCTCTAGGGCTCTTGGACGCAAACAGATCATTCAGCTTTTTATTACCCAGCAAGCTAGGATGTCCCTCCTACTTCTCCCGAGAAACTTCAACTCTTCTTGAAAGACTGTTCAAATTTCATTTCAGTACACTTCTTTGGGAAGCTGCACCTTATTATTTTCTTTTTTCCCTGTTCCTTTTTTTTTTTTTTTTAAATTTACTCTTCCAATTTTAAGGAGAGTTCTTAAAGGAACAGGATAGGAATATTATCTTAGAAATGTACTAGGAAAAACAGTTGTCTCCAATTTTATCCTCTTAGATTCATTTTTGTTTCATTCTTCTTTCTTAAGGCAGAGCTATATCAACACAGAGTTAGGTTTTACATACAGGTCCTGGAAAATCTACTCTGGTTTTGACGTTGAAGGTTGTATATTGTACGTGAAACACAAAACCAGGTTCTGTCAACATCAAATCCTTAATGACATAAACCCAAGTCTCCTTCTGAACACAGATGAGGCAACTCTAGTCTACAACTGGTAGTATTGACCATCAAATTATTACACCTTCTCCACATTGACCTGAGAGTTAATAATCAAAAACTCTGACATACTGAGGAAAAATACTTCAATATGTTTAAGTTTCCTTAAACAGAGGTTTTGCTAGGTAGAGCAAGGTCAATTCTGCTGCAATGGAAGTTATAGAGGGGGAATTACTCTGCTTATTACCTTACTTTTCCAAATAGAACAGAATAGGATAAGATAGGATAAGATAGGATGGGATAGGATTGGATAGGATAGGATAGGATAGAATAGAATAGAAAACTTGAATTGGAAAGGATCTGCAATGACCATCTAGTCCAACTGCCTGACCACTGCAGGGCTGACCAAAAGTTAAAGCATGGCATTAAGGACATTGTCCAAATGCCTCTTAAACACTGACAGGCATGGGGCATCAAGCACCCCGCTAGGAAGCCTGTTCCAGGGTTTGACCACCTTCTCG
>JAYKAV010002929.1:660737-679122 GCA_035582835.1 Phoebastria nigripes | reverse complement strand
GAGAAAAATGGCCAGTACTTTATCTCTACACTGACTCATGGATGGTGGCAAATGCCCTGTGGGGGTGGTTGCAGCAATGGAAGCAGAACAACTGGCAGAGCAGAGGCAAACCTATCTGGGCTGCCGCATTGTGGCAAGATATCGCTGCCTGGGTAGAGAACCTGGTTGTAAAAGTACKTCACGTAAACGCTCACGTACCCAAGAGTCGAGCCACTGAAGAACATCAAAACAAGCAGCACGTGGATGAGGCTGCTAAGCTTGAAGTGGCTCAGGTGGATCTGGACTGGCAACATAAGGGTGAATTATTTATAGCTCGGTGGGCCCATGACACCTCAGGCCATCAAGGAAGAGATGCAACATATAGATGGGCTCGAGATCGAGGGGTGGACTTGACCATGGACRCTATTGCACAGGTTATCCATGAATGTGAAACATGCGCTGCCATCAAGCACGCCAAGCGAGTAAAGCCTCTTTGGTATGGAGGACGATGGCTGAAATATAAATATGGGGAGGCCTAGCAGATGATTGATTATATCACACTCCCACAAACCCGCCAAGGGAAGCGCTATGTGCTCACCATGGTGGAGGCAACCACCGGATGGCTGRAAACATATCCTGTGCCCCATGCCACCGCCCGGAACACTATCCTGGGCCTTGAAAAGCAAGTGCTATGGCGACATGGCACCCCAGAAAGAATTGAGTCAGACAATGGGACTCATTTCTGAAACACCCTCATAGACACCTGGGCCAAAGAGCATGGCATATGACATCCCCTATTATGCACCAGCCTCCGGGAAAATAGAACGATACAATGGACTACTAAAAACTACACTGAGAGCAATGGGTGGTGGGACATTCAAGCATTGGKATACACATTTAGCARAAGCCACCTGGCTAGTCAACACCAGGGGATCTTTCAATCGAGCTGGCCCTGCCCAGTCAAAACYCTTACGTACTGTAGATGGGGATAGAGTCCCTGTAGTGCACATTAAAAATATGCTGGGGAAGACAGTCTGGGTTACTCCTGCCTYGGGCAAGGGAAAACCCATTCGTGGGATTGCTTTTGCTCAAGGACCTGGGTGCACTTGGTGGGTAATGCGAAAGGATGGGGAAGTCTGATGTGTACCTCAAGGAGTGAGCGAGCAGCTGTGTGGTGTTTGGCTGCCTGCTGGATTAAACTACAACAGCAATATACCGGGAAAGATGTCCAGTACCTGTGGGAGTAAAGAAGGCCAAGTAACAGTTGTTTCAAACCACAAGCTTTTTCTCGGTAACACTGCAACCCACACTTGCTCATCTAATAGAAATCTCATTAACTGTCAGCTCTGACAGTTAAATTATCCATAGGTCTGAGTAGATTTATCTGAAATAAACTGTTTGAATTCTTTCCATCTTAATAAAAATATTAAGACTTAGAACCATACGAAGGAAAAAATACAGAGTTCAGATCATTATCTTTAAAACCAAGGGGCAAGCAGAACCAGTTCTTGAGTTTTTAACTAAAATCTGACAAATACTACAAGTATTTCTAGAATGTGACTTCACGGAGAATAAAGTCCATGAGCATCTGCAGTTTTGAATCTCTCAGCCTTCAGTCTGTTTTTTAAGAAAAATGAAATCAAATTAGTTATATGTGATTTCTCTAATGTAACTATATTTTTATCAAAATGTGCTCAAATGGTCAACCCTTGTTAAATCACTTTGTGACATCAATTTCAGGAAAGGTACCTTACCACTCTGCCACTGTTGCGTTCTTGCACCTTTTCCACCTATTTATGTTCACACTTGCAACATTACATTCTCCCAAGAAAGAAAAGGCACAGTTGACTTTCTTGTGTCATTAATCCCAGGTTTTGCCTAGTTAATGTCTTCAAAAAGTTTGAATTCGTGTTGTTCCTAAGTAACTAATGGCTAATGACTCCTACTGGAGTACCTAACAGCAGGCAACCCTGGCTGCTCTTCTCAAATGTAAATCCTGATTGTAGGAGGAAGAATAAAAATCACAGGAGTCACTACTTTTAAAGCAAGAAACTTCTTTGGATAAAATACTTTAACCCACATGACCTTAGAAATGAAGCATGGAAAAATAATACGATTATGATGGAACACTGACTCAGTTGCCTCATAATCACCAAGACATTTCTCAAAGCAGATTTAAGAAAAACATAGTTGTTAAAAAAAAAAAAAAAACCAAACTAGAAATCTGTCTTTCAAATATCTTCATTACCCCACTAGAAAAAGTGTTTAGCTTTTGAAACTGCTTATTGCTGTTGTTAAACTTGGTAGAAGAAGGTGGGAGAAAGCTAGCACAACCCCTGTGGTGCTTCGCCTTCCAAAAGTTTCAGAGGTAGTAGTAGTGGTTGTGATATTGTCTATTTTACTAATATTAGCAATACTGAGAGGAGGCATAGGACAGTTTATTAGTGCAATCAGGTAGCTAGGAGTTTTTATAGATACACCTCTATTGGGAAGTCAGAAAAATTCTTCTGTTAATTTTCAAAGCACAATTAATACACCTGCCAACTCTGACTCGATCCATGAAGATACTTAAACTCAGAGCAGCTACTTACACCTTACTAGCGGCACTGGGAGATACCATGGTCATCCCACAATAATCTAAACAATGGCAGACCTGCTACACTGCCAATAGTTTAATCGCCCATGAATTTTGATTTTGTAATTCAATGACATTTCCTAAAAAAGAGCCTGTGGTCAAATTTTCTAGCTTTGGCATCGTTAAAAAACCATTTGAATCACCACTAGATACTGAAATTATCTACATATGAGCAACTGCTTAAGATCTGGCACTGGGATTTTCTAGGAAGGTACTCAGGTTTTAAAATTGTGCTCTTCAGCTGAAGTCCAGCATGAAATTACACTTATTTACATCAGCCAGGAACCTAACCAGCTCTAGTCAATACCTACAGTTCTAGTTAGAATTGTTTTGCTGTAATGATTGGGCCTTCATTATAACTCGAGATTTGGCATTTGCTATCCTTAAAAAGGAAAGGAATCTGATGAGCCAGCTCTGTTTTTGCAATAAGAGTTCTGCTATCACTCACTGTTGGTGCTTTCATCAAGAAAGCAAAATCTGCAGAAATAGTTTTCCATTCTATCTACTTTTTTAGTACATTGCTGAAAACTCAGATTTTCATCAGCATTCTTTGTGAAATGTCTCATTTCTATCAGAACTTGCTCATGACAAAACAAAGGT
Source organism: Phoebastria nigripes (assembly GCA_035582835.1). Classification (NCBI taxonomy): domain Eukaryota; kingdom Metazoa; phylum Chordata; class Aves; order Procellariiformes; family Diomedeidae; genus Phoebastria; species Phoebastria nigripes. Next base: position 675,908 of record JAYKAV010002929.1, on the reverse strand, counting down.
TTGCTTTTTATTCCTGTACACAGGGAATTCAGTACAAACACATGGGAAAGGATGACAAATGGCACTGGATAGCCAAAACCAACACCCAAAGAGCAGGATCAGACAGACTATTGACTCTTAGTGCCCACATAAACACAGTAAGAATGCAAAGAGAGTCAGCAACAACTCGAAAGGTTAAAGTAGCTGCACATACTTTACTGTGTATGCCCTTTAAACTGGTGGTTACTCTTAGATTACCTGAGAACAAGTATGCTGTAGATTGCTGGAAAAGGGATTGCTCCCATTTTTTTTTCTATCCACTCATACATGAAAATCTCATGTTAAGATGATGGCTTTACATTCTTACATAGCGCTTTGCCTTGGCCTTTATGGCTACTGCTTTTTTTAATCCAAATTCACACAAAATGATTGTCTGTCTGGATAGGTAAGAAAATCAACAGTACACTTAACAAACATATACATCCAAAAGACTTCAAAGTAATGTTTAATCAGATAAATCTGAGCAGAGATAAGTTTCTTTCTCTTCCCCACATTATGCTAAGGGAAAGGGCAATTTTAGCAGTTTGTGACATTTATTGATATAGTTTAGATTTAGAGATAATATTCCCAATATTCTACTTATCGAGTTACTTTATTAACAATCTTTGACACCAGTCAGTTACTAAGTGAATATATGCTATACCGCTTGAATGTATGACTGTATATCTATATTATTGGTGTCACTTTTCACTCAGTAGAAATCTTCCTACAGTTTTGGGCTGACTCAGGCCTTCCTTGCACTCCTTAGAAATTTTTTTAGTTCCCCCAAAATTAAAGGCCTAGTATTAGGCAGGATAACTGCAATGACAATGTTAGTAAGTCACCGACTACCTGACCCTCTCTCTCCAAAATAGCACTTTGCTATGTTTTTGAAAAACTGCCTATTTATTACTAAAAAAGTGAGTTGTTATTTCACTGCAGAAGACATTGGCCAAAGGGTAGGAATGCAGGAATGTGGCACCTCTGGGTGAGAAGGTGTTTAGTAACCTAAAGGGGTTTCTTCAGTTTTGCAGAATGACCTAGTTTTTCTACAAAAGTAGAGCATACAGATTTAGTATTAGTGAGGACTAAGCAACACAGATCACCATAAGCGAAGTATTTGATCTTGATACAATATGTGCATATTTTGAAAGAAAAAAAGAATTTTGCTTAAATATTCAAAGTCATTTATGCATAACTGTTGGAATTTAAGCCTTCAGGCAGACATTGCCTGCAATAGGGTGCCAAACTGATACACGTTTCCAGGACTAACTTCCTTTTTGTACGCTCTTACAACATTTTACCTACATTTAGGTCCAGCTTTTTCAATCTGCTTCTGGTTTGTTTCCATTTTCCTAGGGAACAAATTAGTGGACCTAGCACACAAGTTGTCCACATAATTAGATACCATTCTTACATGTTTCACCATGGAAAAAGCCTCATAGGAGTGGAAGTTGTAAGAGCAGAAATGGACATCACACTATCAGCTAGCCTATCTTCTGGCCCAGAGGAAGAACTGTTATCCCTAATATTTCTTGAGTCTGCTTTTAAACCAACCCCCCCAGGATGGAAATGCCGTAATCTTATCAGTGCCCAGCCAATATCAGTGCTAAACTACCTTTTCTTCCTTTTCCTAATGACTTGACCAGGTCTGCTCTCTGTCATTTAAGTCCATTACTACTTGCCCTACCTGCAGCACATGGAGGGGAATTTATTTCTGTTTATTGCACTCTTCCATGCAATTGAAGACTTAAATATCCTCAGTTTTCTCATAATTAAATTTAAAGTTACTGTTCACCCTCAACCTGTCCTTGTATTGTCCCCCAACCTGTTTTCTGATCTCTGACTGGCCTCACCACTCTGGACCCTGACATTTGATGTACATCCTTCCTGATCTGCAGAATTCAGTGCTGAACAGAGTAGGAGACTCCTATTTCAAGACTCCGTTTCTGATGATGCATCCACCCCAGTGTGCCTCACTCCAACACCATGATACCGTTAAGTCATATTTAACTTGCAATCCTCTATAATGCTTAAGTCCTTTCCTGCAATTCTGCTGTCCAGGCAGTCTTGTCCCTCTGTCCCTCTGAAGTTGGCATTCAGCTCAAGTGAATTGTTAGATAATTTCTCAAGAGTCTGAGAACCTGATCTTGTCTTCCAGTGCGTTTACAGCCTTTTGAATTAATATCATCTGCATAGTTAAAACATTATTCCTTCATCCAAATCACTGATGAAAATACTGAATAGTACTAGACTCAAGCAAGGTCCTTGAAGAATCATGTTTGATATAGCCTTTTGGTTTGACGTTAAAGCACTGATTTTCTACTCTAGAGTAGATTTTTCTTACCAATTCTGCATTTCCTAATAGTCTTGCCTACTGCATATTTTCCTAGTTGTTAGACACAGTGAGGGAGCATAAAAATCTGTAAAAGTCAAATTATTTGACTCCTACTACTTCTCCCTTATTCACCCTGTCAGAGAAGAAAATTAGATCAGCTTGGCATGACTTGTTACTAGTACATCCATGCTGGTTGTTACTCATCTCCTTATCATTTTCTAGGTGCCTACAAATGGCTTGTTTGAGTACATTCTGGTATTTTTCCAGGATCTAATTTGCGATGACAGCTATGTAATTCTTTGGCTGTTCTTTTTTGCTGTCTTTTCCAAGATAAGCTCAAAGTGTAGGGGAAGATTTAAAAAAAAGTTTTCTAGACTCCAAGATCACCACTAGCAGTTATGATGGCTGAAGCAATTTGCCTATGTAACCAAGCTTAAATTTCACCAGGTCCAAGCAAAATGAGAACATCTGGTGTAAGTCATCTTTAACCTAATCTTTCCCTATAATAAGCTCAACTCTTACCTTTTTGTGACTGTTAATGCAATGTCTTGCTGTCTTTGGTTAATGAAATTTGCAACCTCTCCTTTTTTCTCATGGTGTATACATTAGACACATATTATGCGTAAGATAGGAACTGGTCTAGTAGACTTATTGAATAATTTCTTTAGTGATAAGTGATGGTCCTTGTTCTTTTCTCATTGATCTTCCCATGTCTGTTAGCCTCAGCACTCATTTACTTGGGCTAAACAGACTAAATCTGTAAAGGAAAGTATTCTGATCTGGCTTGGGGCAACAGTTATAGTGCCTTCAATGCCTACAAGATTTGTGGGGTTTTTGTTTGTTTGTTGTTTTTTTTCTTAGAAGCATTGTCAGCTCTGACTGTTAGAATTATTTGAAACTAAAGAGTTAAATATTTGTTAGCAGCACACATTCCCTTTTGAGAAAGCTATGAAGCATGGTCAAGCTAAATATAGAGTTACTACACATAGGAATACATGTTCATGCACATTCATTAATATCTTAATCAGCATTCTTTAAAGCAAAGAATGAAGGATGACATTTCAGTGTAGCGTCCCTGTTAACTATATCTTATACATTTTCTGCATATAACCCTGCCTGATGCCTTATTCAGTCTTTTCTTAACTTGCAAAATTTGGGAATTTATTAATTTGACAGTATGGTTAGCTGAAGATATAAATAAGGCAGCCATTAGTTTGTCAATATTTATTCCAAAGGGAAGATTTCTGGTCTCCTTATATTAAAGGATAGAATCAATGGAAGCATGAGGCACCGCAAGAGGAAAAATTGTGAGCAAAGAGGAAACCTCTAAGCTAGTGAGATAGAAGCATTTACAAATGCTTTCACTGGCACGATTCTGCTAACACTGTTCTCCAAAAGCAGTTTATGCCCCTAACTCTTGAAAGTCAGTAGAAGCATCTCCCATTTTTTTGACCTTCATTATTTTCCCCCAAAGGCTGACTCACAAGGTGGAGCAGGGGAGGGCATGACAGCAATTTCACCTAATGCAGCCATTCATACTCACTGAACAGCTCAGGAGTCAGAACACCAAGCACAAATAAGTCCCACCACACCAGCGCTGGCCACCGCTGGACTCCCTGAGTCAGGAGTACAGTGTCTGGCTCCAGACCAAGTCAGCCAGGTCCAGCTGAACTGTTCAGCTTAGCCATCACAGAGGCATGCTGGAAGTGATGACAATCACAGGGCAGGTTTGTGCGCAAGGGGACAGTGGCTCTAAAACGGGGCTGAGGGGAGAGGCTCTTGGGATAGGTAAGGGAAAGCAACAAGGGACTAGACACCATGAAGCACAGCTGATCTCAGGCAAAGCTCAACTACAAAACAGTTGATGCAATGGATGTTAGCCCTGGTCTTGAGGGCAGAACCTGTTACATTTCATCCCCCTTCGTGAGAGCTAACAGATAGCTTCTCAGCTAAAGAACTCAGCGTTGTGAAAATTAAGGTGTGATTAAGCAGATGAAGGAGCAGATCTGAAGAAAATAATCAATTCTGTATTTCACCTTTCTCTGAGGCAGATAAACTTCTGTGGTAAGAAAGTAATAAGTATGCAGGTAATTATGCTCCAAATGTCCTCTTAGGCAGACTTTACTATTGTCTTCCTAGCGGTCACACTCACCATACTCATGTTTATTAATGCTGTCAACAACTGATTTACCTGCATTTTGCTTGCAGGAGACAGACATAAGAATTCAGCTAAGAGAGATACTGCACCAGATGATTCTGTCACAGACATACCAGAGAAGCTTTACAGATAACAAACATCAGCTTTCACTGACCCTTCCAACTTTGCTATTTCTATAGCAAGTCTTTTGAAATACCGAATCCAAATCACAGAACACTCTGCAGTCTTTCTAAGTCTGCAGAAAAGAAATCAACTTCCCTTTAATACTTACTACAAACATCTTGTTGTTACCCTCTGCCTTGAAGCAACTGGTCTCAAAAACAACAAAATGTCTTACTTTGCACAAAGTTCAACCTTATTTATGGATTGCACAGATCTTGTCATCCTATTTGCATTTTTATTACTACCTTGTGTAATACAGGAATGAGGCAGAAGTGTATACCAAATCTGCCATATTTTCCTAACTGTGGTTGAGTATTGGACGACGAATCTGGACTGTTCCAAACATCTGACAGTTATGCTGAAGCTCCATTTGATGGAGCAACAGCCACTGTATATCTCTAGCAATGAATGTAAAATTGGAATTTTAAATGTTATTTCATACATCAAAAGACAACATTATGTTATCTGCTCCATCCAAAGCTTTGAAAGCTCTGTTGGAGAAGTTAAGGAATACATTCTGTTTAATTTCATACCTCCTATGATCACACAGCTGTGTGATATGATACCACCAAAATAACTTTTCAAGGAACGGAAACACTCCACATGTTAAAACTCAGAAAGCGGTAATAAATCTTAAGGATTCAATTTGCTACAGATGTTGGATATTACAGCAACACAGAGCACAGCTCTGAATATTGTAAGAAAAACAGAACACATAACACAAATTCAATTTGTAGTTTTCTAAACAGTTCTGATCAGCTTTTTTAAAAAGTGAAAAAGCTACATCTGTCAGCTTTAGACTTGTGTTTTATTTAATCCTAAATTTTCTCCCTAGTATCTGCAAACTTTTTTCAGATCATGCTTCAGGCTTCAATAAGTCTTACTGCTATTATAAATCAAGCAAATAATTTGGAGGGTACATTATATTCCAATTTAGCTAGCATAATCTCTCCCCTTACATCTTTCTCTGACATATCAGGTACTAGCCACTGTTGCAAACGGGATACAGGACCTTGGACACAATCTACCATGAAAGTTCCTAGGTCTTGTCTAAATATTTTAGGATTATCCCTCAAAACTGATTTGAGCAACCAGAGTCCAACCACCCTCTTGTCACAGAACATATGCTTACCTTCATAGACTGTCGTTACCAACAGCTAGTGATGCCTCCCCTGCATTATCCTTCTGCATTTAGGAAGTGTGGCACTAAATTTGTGTTTAAATGAAATAAAGGTGTCAGACAAGTATAAAGAATTGGTGTAAACAAACAATGGCTTGATGGTTGAGTGCCAACTCAGCCAGCTGGAGGAGAATGTTTTCCTTACATTAAGGTAATTACTTGTTTACAAGCAATTAAGTATCAAGGCATGAGCAAGCTCAGTTTTCCATCTTGAAAGAATGTGGTTCTGTCTACTTATGCCAAATAGCATAGCATTTCCTAAAGCCATTTTATTCAGTCACTGTTTCAGGAAGGAGAGTTAAAATCAAAGCTGGTTAAATTATGAAAATCCTGGCCAGGTGGTGGACAAAAAAAGGCAAGGAAAAAGAAGAGTTTAAGAGGCCAGATATCTAACTCAAGATCTTCCTCGGATAAAGCTCTACCCAGGATGGCAGTTTTGCCTAAATACCTAATCTTCGCCATGATCTCTGTACGTATCTGGATAAATGAGAATAGACATTTCTTGGAACTGATATGAAGTATACACAGACTTACACACACCGCTATGTGCATATCTTCCTGTAAACCTAGGAAATGTGTTGCTCTACTAGGATTGCTGAAATACCACTCAAATATCTGAGAAAGGAGGCACTCATAGGATGTAGTTGGAAGTTGTAGCAAGGAAGCTGCTAAAGAGGCCAGGATGGAGGATTGTGTGCTACACATTGGCTATGAAAGAGGTGTCAAGTGCCTGAGCCCACCGTGCCTCTCGACAAATATATGGTATTTATTCACACATGCTCAAAAAGAAACATGGCAGCTGCTACCTGTAAAGACTGCAGAACTGCAGAGCCGAGATATGAGAGGGAGCTCGCCTCTGCTTTGCTTGTCTCTTCTGTCTCCTATTTTTGCCTCACCCGTCTTACTGTGCGCTCTGCTCTCTTTCTGCAAAAGGCAGCAACCAGAGGGCTGGGTGGCCACACATACATTTAAGAAGGCTCAGTTAAATTTCCAAAACTGTTTTCTATTGGATGAAAGAAGATGTATCTATAATCGGATATGCAGTTATAATAGATTGTTTTAATATACATTATCAGTATGTGTGTTTTGCTTTGTTACTAAAGGCCGAATGTGGAACACTCAGTTAACGGTTTACAGCCGATTCAGCAACAAGTTACTTAACAGTAGCTTTAAATGATGCATATGTTTTCAGTCCTAATTTCCTTGGAATCAATGTTACTTTTCCAAATTTCTATTTAAAACTTTAAAGAATTTGATTCTTATCTACTAATGGATAGTTCAATCTTTTTATATTTGTGCCTGTGAAATATGCCAAACTTGGCATATGACAAAAAAATTGTTTACATTGTTACAGAAAAGACACAGTAGTATGTATTTGAAACTACTACTCCTGTTCACTCCAGTCTATATCCCAGAAACAAACACAGCATTAAGTTTCCTGTGAACACAGAATTAAGTAAACCATGTCCAACAATGATAGTACAGAAGATAATTTATCAGGGTGGAAAAAGTTCGGTCTCAGTGTACAGTCAAAGTTTGAGCCCTTTACCAAAACCACAGTAAAACAATCCAGCCATCACAATAAACACCGCAATAAGCATCTGGAAACCTCTCTGCAAGATACGAGACTGAGGAAAACAAAACTCACTTYGCATATACCCCTGAATGTTGCCAATATGATGAAGTATAGCCAGAAAGGATCTAGGCACCTAGAAGTTAGTCACTATAATATCTAATGTTCAGGCTCATGATTAATACAGTGGGGTTTGAAACCTGTATTAGATACCTAGGTCCACACACGATACCTGGTGGTAAGCTGGTGTCTCACCCAGGGATTCTATACAGGCRTCATGCCGAGCAAATTGTCATCTACAGACAAGGAAATCTACAGGTTATAGGAAATACAGATTTTGCACCCTCTCTAGCATATCCTAGTCTTCAACAAAAGAGTGCTGGAAGGTTGTGTCCGCTTGTGTAACAGTAAGTAAACACAGCAGCAGTATGAGCTGCTGTTAGGGAAAGCCTGGCCAGTAGTCAGCCTACTCCCATCACACTCCCAACACCCAGCACTGTTGTACTGGTGCTATCAGAGGGTACATCCCTGCCTATGGTTTCAGAGAACTAGCAACTTCAGCATCGCCTTCTGGAGTTGCAACTGCCAGTTTTGAGCTCAGCATCCCATATACACAGATAATTTTTTCTCCAGAGGCATTACTTTGCTTTAACAGAGTAATCTATATTGAAGACTGTCTGCCTTTTTTTTTTGCCCACTCAAATCTGTGAGGTCCTTCTGGAGCTGCCTGCCATTAGCACAGCATTTAACTACCCAAAGGAGCCAAAAGACTTATTAACTAGAAAGAAAGTTTAAGACAGCGTAACAGAAAAATGTTGAAGCTTAGTAGTTAGGACATGTACTAGGGTAAGACCTGGTTTCTGTCTGGAATTCATTGAAAGTCCTTGAGTATCTGGTTGAATGCAGACTGTTTCAAAACGTCAACAGAATTCGTAATAAAAATTTAGTCTCATTATCAGTGCACTGAGCCATTTACTTCCTCCCACATACAAGTCAGATGCATGGCAAATCAGTTTGCAGAGATCATTTAATTACTCATGAGTGCACCTAGGGCAGTATATCCTAATTCTCATAAATGACCTATAGTTTCAAGTGTTTATTCAGAAGAGAAGCATTTCAGAAGGTCAGAAGGGATCTTTCATCAGAGGCTTAGAAATTGCTCCTCGGTCAGTTTTACATACAGTAAAAAGATACACAGTAATTTTCAGACTTGCATCAGGTTTCATTATTTTTCTGATAAAGAGGTTTTTTTCCCTCAGAAAGAATAAATTCTTATTTAAAGGATTTCTTAACTAGTATATTCTTTCACATTGAGTCTAGTATTGAACATAATTTTATGCAATCATCCTAGGACTGTGAACAAGATTAATTTTTTATTTATCCTGGCACTCAGAATTTGATTGTTTTTATACGGCTACATTTTATTGCAATGTACAAAAGTTCTCCCTCCCGCCCTAAGCATGAGAAAGAAGGCTAAACTCCATTAAGTTTTGAACACTCACGAAGTATCACACTATTACCCTGAACATAAAGAGAATTCAATTTTCAGCGTTTTACTACAGGAAATTTAGACTCATTCTACTTATAAGGCTAAAGATTTTTCCATGTGAATGAGAAAGATGAGGTAAACCTCTTTCCCTTGCCTCTTCCAGGTACGTCATACATGATGGCAAGGCATGTTCTCACAGGGTTTGTTGGGGAGCACCATCTAAATCCCAGACTACATCATTCACATGACATGGGGTGCAGTGACACAGGACATCAAGTCACTCTAGTAAAGGCAGATGAGGGGTGGCACTGCAGCCACAGGAAGACCCTTGAGATCCTGCCCCTCCGTGACCTCCTCCTCCCACTTCCCTGTCACGGCGCTGCAAAGCCCTGGGGAACACGTGAAGTTCTCACCCTGCCGCGGAGGGGCTGGAGGCTGCCTGATGGAGAAGGAAGAGAGGGAAAGGTAAGCGCCGCGGCTGCCCTACACCCCGGCACTGTCTACAGGAGAAAATTAGACTCTACCACAGCTTAACAGAGGGCAAGTTTTGCCTAAAGGCTTCCTTCATATAACTGATGGCCATTGATTTTAATGTCATGATTCATTCATTGTGGCTCTCTTTGTAACTAAAAGATGCAATAAAAATGACTGCAGCCTGCTCAGCGGCCAACTTCAAGATGTGGTGATCTGAAAGGCTGATACAGACAAAGACTCCTTGGCCTGGAACATGTTTCAAATCTTCCCACCTCCCCAGGAAACATTTATGACCTGCTTAACACACACCAGTGCAAATGCAAGTCTTTGTAAAAACAAAATTCCAAATATAGATCAGGTATTACTTACTATACCTCTACTTTCCTACAGATAGCTTGAAAAATGACTGGGGGTTGAAATCTTCCTTGCTCAGTTAAAAAAATTATTCTGAAGCCCAAGAAGAACATGAATGTAAGCATTAACTATTCAGATACCCGTCATTTCAGTGGCTGATAACTGAAAAAAATGGGTGAAATATGAACTCCTGACAGTAAAAAAGTATCTGGAAAAGAGACAATGAAGAGGAACAAAAAATGAAACAGGAGCACCAAAACCAGGACAGAAGCCATTGGGGTTCTTCCCTGAACTTGCTGTCACCCTGCATGATACAAATCATGACAAAGTCCTGAAGAATGAGCAGTGACACAAGGCAAGACTCTACCCCGGTCTCACCTGCGGATATATCACTGCTCTCGGTAGAAATCTGACTTCGAACAGAGAACAGCATATACAGGTAATATTTCTTGGCCGTGAGCCAGAATATGAATTATTTGCAACACATCGTCTCTGCTGAAATACTTTTTGCATGACTCGTGGCTGAGAGAGCAGGACCTCCAAAAATTTTAGCAGGGAGTTGATAGTGAACCACAGCATTAACAACTGTGAGTGCAGTCTGAATATCTGCATAGCTCCCATAATTCTGTGCCACACAGCCTTTATGTGAAGTCTGTGAAAGCTTTGAGATGCAGCCTGCTCTATGGATTGCTTGTCAGTGCTGCTCAGTACTGCTGAGTGCATACCTGCAGGTGCCAGGATATCAAATGACCTGAACCTAGGAGCAATGAGCTCTAATCTGCAGATAAATTTAAAGAGCCCACTTCCCTGCTGATTTAAAACAGGATTCAAGAGTCTCTCCAGCTCCAGACATTGACTAGTAAGAAACAGCAGGGCAGAAAAATTAGGGAATATTCCTTGCAGTAAGCACAAGCTCACCATTACCCTCAATCAGTCTGAAGATCCTGAGTAGCTTTGAACAACCTATAGCAATTAGAAAGACAGCTTTGAGGTAAAATGGGCATTTGCATTTGAACGAAACATACTTAACCAGCTAGACTCCAACATCTCAGATTCTGTTTTGTGTTTCTCCTCTTCAAACAACCCTAATAATCTAGATACTATTTTCAAGGGTAGAAAATTTAAAGTTGCCCTGTAGAAAGAGCTTCCCCATTTTTTTTTCATATTCTTACTCCCTCCCCTAGACTCAGATTCTTTATTATTTCTGCTACTACAGTTTGAACAGAGTTAGTCAAAACAGCTTTCCGTAAAACTAATGACTGTACTCCCCACCTTTAATCTTGTTTTCTTTGATTGATTAGAAACAAACAGAGCATGAGCTACAAAGGAAGAACTTTTGCTCTTCATCGGCTGACAGAAGGCAAGTTATTCTCAGACTCCCAAACACAGACCTGCTGGTTTACAACTAACTTCCAGACAGTCAGTTGCATCTAAGCCTCCCTAAAAGAGAATTGAGGGGAAGACACATGTTTGGACAAAATTCCTGTTCTGAATCATTTAACCATTAAATTGAACCRGGAATTCAATTGTTTGGTTACACTGTATAGAAAAACTCGGGCAGACCTTCTCTATCAGAAAATTGGACACAATTATCCCTCCTGCATTTTTGTAATGTGCATTTTCTAGCAGGATTTTCTTGTAGGAATGATCACACAAATGAATAAGACACCTGGATACACCTGAGTGGTCCAGATTACTAGACTGTGATTTTTTCCTATTCTAGATTCTTGGTATCTTCTATTAGGTCATCCAGGTGACAACTACTGATTATTTTAGCTAGAAATGGCTACAGACATGTATGTTTCGAAGTTCATGTGACACTAAGTGGAATAAAGTACCACTGTTACTTTAAAGACTACAACTAAGAATGAAAATATGGCAGCTAAACAACATCAAATATCTCATATAGTCTGACTAGTGAAGCTAACCTGAGCATCCATTTGCCTGCACTTTTACATGTGTAGGAATTGTGGTTTTGTAACTGCACACATTCCAGTATTTGGTATTTGTTTTAAAAGTACCATTTATATTTGTTTTCCTCTACTAGAGAGTCATAATCAAACACTCAGAATCGTGTTGTAACTAATTTGTATTTTATTTAAAAGAATATAACACATGTTGGAACCTAGCTGTTTGAAATTTCCTCCTGATGTCCGTATTTCCCTGGAATAGCTTTCCAAAAGTAGCTATTTTCATAGCTTTGGTGCTATTTTTAGGCATCTTTCTAGAGGTTAACTGGAACAGAGGAACACAGACAAGTCAGGCGCCTCGGGCTCTCCTATGACCTTGTATATTCATTGCCTCCAGTTTGCCCAGATTCAAAATACCTTTAGTATTTTACTTGCACATTACCAGTGCCTTTAATTTCAACAGGACAACAAGCATAACAAGTAGGATGGTGTCAGAAGCCTATCTTTGTGCGCTTGGACAGCGACAGCATGTATCCACCTGTGCTGCATTGAGAATTGATATTTGTATTAATTTAGTTTCCTGCTGCTTTAACATAGATAATGCAAGCATTAAGAAGTTGTTGTGCAGCCACATTCAAATAGGTACCTGTTATTTTACGCTAAGCATCGGGACCAGTGACCAGAGTGTAACTGTGTTCAGCTGGAGGCAGTAGGGTGACAGGCAGTGAAAATGATGACAAAGTCGAGAATGACATGGATTTAGCTGACGTGAGATACTGGCAGAGATTGGCAGATAATTTGCTTCAACCGCTGTAAATGAAAAGCACCACCTAAATTGACACCTTTAATGTCAGAAAGGGATGTGCTAAAGTGCACTGAGTCTTGCTGGTTTCCACCTGAAACCTGGTCCGCTCACTTTTTGCCACTGAATAGCTCCAATAATATGCGGGGCGGGAGGGAGAGGGGCACCTGGAAAAGTGCAGATTCTCAGTTTGGATCCCAGCGTCTACAAGGCATCATGTCTACTCTTGCTCCCATACCAAAGCGTCTTTATGTGGCAACACCATGCACATGAACTGCACAGAGACAACTGCCCATGCAATTACGACCGACGCGATCAAACATTTAAAGATTAGTGTGCAGCTCCCAAGTTGCTTTGAAGAGCTAACAGACAAAGGAGAGACTACCATAGATGCTAGTCTCCACAGGGCTCTGCTCAGTCCTTTTCACTGATGTGGCCTGAACTCACCCCTCAGTAGCTAGGTCCATTTTGGAACTGAGACCCAGGACACATCTCCAGCGAAGATCCTGAGCCTTCCCATTTCCTCACAGGATACCCCTGCTTTGTAAGTTACCCATCGGAGTAAAAAATCACTTCAAAAGAGAACGCTGTCTCTTGGGCCGTGTTTTACCAAATACTTTACACAGATGCACACAACTTCCCCTGGCTGTGAAGATTTTCTAACCTTTCTGGGTTTAAAGCTTTCTATTAAACAACACTTCAGCAAGTAGGAATCCTACTTTCAAGTGGCAGTGCCAGTTTCCAGGATGCTGTGCTGTAATTGAATAGTGCCAGGTACTAGCTTGAATTCTAAAGCATGCTTTTAGCAGTTTGAACTGCATTTTCCACAAGATTTCACTACAGATACTCTGCGTTTGCTGTTACACAGTCAAAGAACCACACTTTTGAAAACATTTAAACATCACAATCAAATCATGACCGTCTGGTATCATCACAGTTGCTGTACCAATGACCAAATATACAGCCCTAATGCTGGCAGAAGTGTCTAGCAGAAAAGAATATAGATGGGAATGAATAGAAAGGACTTGCGACTTCCACTCCATCCTTTTCACCGGTGCTGCCTATCCCACTCCTCAATAGCCCTTCCTATTAGCCTCCATTTCTCATCCCCTGTATGCAGCACCGGCATCATCCATGTTCCCTGGACATCGCCCACCCAGATTTCTTCCTGTTCCTGGGACTCCCAAACCACTCACATCAGGCAACATACCTGTGCCCTAAGCCAGCAAGGAAAACCCAAATGAAGGCAGCCCAGGAAGAGGCAGGTCAGGAGTGATCAGGATCCACACCACAAAACTCCCAGCATGAAGAGTGAAACTTGGAGTTAGACTACACCTGAAGATACAGCTGGAAAGTTCTTGCTATTCCTCAGTTCCCACAGCTGGGATACTGCTCAGGGAGCTGCCGCAGCTGTTACCCATCATCTGAATATGCTTTCTAAGAACATCTTCCTCCACAGGTTCCCTCATTTACATGTGTGAATCCTCCAGCTACTACTGAATGCAAATGACCCTACAAAGCATGTCTCGGTAATCTCACTTATCTCTCTATTTGTGCTGTTGCCAGGATGTAAGGGTCCCGCAGAGACCAGGCAGCTGGCAGAGCACCTTTAAGCTTGGCCAGAGGGATTCACCAGGGTGATGCTGAGCATCAGCATGGTGACTCTTTCACCAATCCTTCTCAGCAGTACACTGGATTCAGCTTTAGACTTTCCAAATGCTGCATTGTAAATCACATATAGGCTTGGGTGACACCCCTCCCTCACTTAGAGAAGCAGTTTCAACAAGCTTTGTGTTTGCTAGCATTTTAGCATACAGGCCACATTAATACAAGAGATGAGTTATACTATATCACAATCCTGTTAGATGCAGGAGTCAACATTTTGGACACACATCTAGAATATTTTCARTATAGTAATAAAAGATTGGTCTCTAGTTTCCCTACAGTTTTCATCAAGTTTCTTTGCTATAAGACTACAGAAACACCTATTTTTCCAATGAATCAATATAAAGCATGAATGAAGAAAAATAAGCAGTTCCTGGTGCCCTACACAGACTCATTAGCAAATATACGTGTGCAACCATGTTCAAGGGAGTTTAGGTTTCCAAGGTCTAGCCATATCAACACTCCTTTAGTAAAACATTGACGCCAACTGCTTTGGGCGTTACAACTGTCAAGCCCGAGTGCTGAACACGAGTGAGCAGGGGGTCCCTGCGGGATCACGCCAGTGTAAGGAGACCTTCAGGGCAAAGAGTAATTCTCCGCACCCCAGGTACAGGCACGGCTGAGTGGGAACCCTCCTGGATGCTCTCCGGGTGGGTAGCAATGGACTGTCTGTGGCCCGTCCTTGCTACTGCCATTTAATGCAGCCTCCCTCATTAGCTGGCAAAGTGAATCTCAACTAAAAACCAGCTTCCCATGGGCAGTGAATGGAGGGCAGCAGCATTTATTCCAGGTTGTATGGCAATAAAACTAATTCAGAAATACACATTTCCAAAGCTTTCCCTCTTAGAAAAAGTAAACTAAGCTATTTCGAGAGTTTCAGTGAAAACAGATGTTCCCCATTGTCCTGGTTTCAGCTGGGATAGAGTTATTTTTTTTTTTCCTAGTAGTTGGTATAGTGCTATGTTTTGGATTTAGTATGAGAAGAATGTTGATAACACACTGATGTTTTTACTTGTTGCTAAGTAGTCTGCTAGTCAAGGACTTTTCA
>JAYKAV010002929.1:546251-652944 GCA_035582835.1 Phoebastria nigripes | reverse complement strand
CCCTCAAGATGAACCGCTCCATAATCTTCCCCGGCACCGAGGTCAGGCTGACAGGCCTGTAGTTCCCCGGGTCCTCCTTCCGGCCCTTCTTGTAGATGSGCGTCACATTGGCAAGCCTCCAGTCATCCGGGACCTCCCCCGTTAACCAGGAATAAACCGTTAACTTAGTGCCTGAATAAAACACTGTGGAAAAACTGAGACACACTGATCATCTTCCAGGTCGTTACTTGGAAGCCCCCATGTTCCTGAAGTGTTTATTTGCATTGGTGTGGCAGCAAGCAAAACTGAGTGTTAGTGAGCTGGAGAAGAGAGCTGTAGTGCCAGAAGCTCTGACTTCAGTGGGATACAGTTCCCTGTCTATTTGTCATATTAACAATGACAAAAGAATAGCTTGTGCTTAGGGACACCGCCTAGTTCTTTTACATGCATTAAAGCTTTAAATAAAGATCTGTATCCTAGGATCTGATGAAAACAATGAGGACATTATACTAAAATATACTTTATAAAATATCAAAATATTTTCTCTCTGTCATCAATAAACAAATCAACAGGATTTACAGATACATGTACATTTTTATAAATTAATGTACATATGTTCATATTTCTCAGCTCTATTTTTTCTACATTGCATCATGCTGTAACATGTCCAAGTTTTTACAATGTAAAATTAGACAAAGCTCCCCAAAGTTTATTATAAAAGTTAAACACACAGTTGTAGCATCTTTTTCTAATTGAAAAGTTGTGAATTTATGTGAGTGTTGGGTATATCACTCCTCTGCAAGATGTCACCAACATTTYCCCACTTCGATCTTCTGTCAAAAATTTTCTATCCAATCATCTAAAGGCTTAAAGTGAGTAAAGATGCAGTACCCAGTTTAGGCACAGGCACATGACAAACCCTCTTCCAGCTCTGCCACTACCTCTACCATCCTTTTAATTTGCATTCCTCAACTATAAGCCTGTCAGTGCAGGGACCTGCCTTACTTGCTCTAGCTGGACACTGCAAAAATAAAGATCCAGACGATTTATTTCACACAGGCTGCATGCTTTGCCTCAGATCAGATGCTCTCCTGATCTGATCATGACAGCCGTACAGCAAACTGCTGTCTGCTACATATTTCGTCTTCCCATGATATTACAGCTATAGCTTCTTGACACACTAAACCTGAATTCAAGGCTCCAAGTGCTAGAACCCTAGCAGACAGATGATGCACAACACCGCTCCAGCCTAAATGCCTGAATTCATTCCATTTTTTTTCCCCCATAAAATTTTGGTGGGATAATTTTGAGTTGGCAGGTCAGGTCTATTGCATTCTGCCTGTGCTGTAATTCTGCTACCTCTCTCCTGCTGGCATCTGTAATTTTACCCTACCTCTTAGATTGCCCACTGAAGCTGCTCCTCTCAACTTCTTGAAAGTTTCTGTGGGCAGTGGATTCTGCTTTCTCTTTGRATGCCAATACTGTCCTTGTGATGCCACTACTGCTGGAAAAAATGCCTGACCTGCCATGAGGTAACAGCCAGAGCCAGACCCAGAGTTTATGAAAGCCCTGTATTCACTTGCCTGCAATATCTGTGCTAGAGCCTGACTTAAGCCAGGAAACAATCTGGATTTGCTGGATCTCTCCAAAAAACCTAACGCGCAGGATTCCCTAACTGGAACTTCTGTGGTAATGCAATGTACTGCAACGCTGCAGTGCAGGAAGCTCAGCGTGGGTACTACTATGAAGAGAGCCTACAAGAAAAAACACCTATGGCCTAGGAACACAGCCAGACTCCAGGGGCTCTGCAAGAGGAGACTGCAGGCCTGAGGGTACTTCTGAAAGCTCCAGCCAGCACTCTACCACCTCTCTCCTGCCCTCTCCCCTTCTTGACCTCTGTGTTCCTCTGCCCAAATGAAAAAAAATGAGCTTAGCATGAACTTGTATGAATGCTGCCCTGTCCAGAATTTCAGCATTTGAGTGATGACTCTGCACAAATTGAGTCTCACAGAAGGGGCAAAAAGGTCACTATTGTCATTAAGGTCCACTGGCAGACATCAAGTGTGCATTACCTGTAGACTGCATATAATCAAAGGATGGATGTCATAAAGGTCCCCAACTTCTCTATAAACTCTTCAGTGGAACAAAAACTGTTCCAGCCACAACATTTCTGGGTGAGCAGCCCAGTGACAGAAGGCTAGAAACAAATTAAAGAATAAAAGCCAGGTCCAGTACAATTGTCTTCTGAGGAAGAACTAGAAGCAAGAGGCAGGACAAGCACAGACCTGCTCAAAAATCCCAATACACAACAGGGCTACCATGAACAAGGTTCATGCAAGGCAACTGGAAGTCAAGACGTGTTGTGTAAAATACCAGGCAATATACTCAAACCTGATCCTGCAATAAAGATACTTCATAATCTAGAAGAAGCCGTACCAAATCTGCAACAACTCCTCACAATGGATCAAATCTGATCTGCCAGATGATTTGGCTGTACACAAATCCAGCACAACTACTAGTGAAACCTCATCGTTATTCTCAAGATTAGCAAATACTTCTTGACACTAGAATAGTGACAATAGATCATACGCAACAGAAATATTGTACATCTTACAAGCCTTCCTCTACACTTGAAATTAGGTTAATCATGGTAACTACACCACTACCTACTGTTCTAACAAATATATCTTAACTTCTTGCTTTCTAGCACCCGCTTCTGCCTGTCATAAACTTTGCAAAAGGTCTGAATTAGGAATTCACAGAACTAGAGTTCATACTAACAATAATGAACAGGACCATATTCCAACAATGAGATAGTCTAGATAACCTTCTGATTTCACTTTTACATACATACCAGCAACAAATTTCACTTGTACAGCATTCTGGCAATAGAAACAGTTAACGGCCAAAACAAATGCCTCTAAATCCTCAGTGGCTCTCAATAAAATGTAAAAAAACAAGCAAGAAACATCAGGAAACTAAAGACATTCATCTGGTTGCCGGTCTTGTGGTTTTTCTTTTCTGAGGAGATACCCCAGTGTTACATGAAATACAGAATAATGAGTATCTATCTCAGTGATTTATGAACAGCACAGGACTCGAGTGAAAAATGCAAGTCTACTTCTCAAATGCTCCTCTGACTTCCCAAGGACACTGTCAGTCTAAACAGGAGCAAGATTCTCATTTGAGAAAATACATCTATAATTTAAAGACTAGGGTTTTTTACTTCTTGGTTGGTGATGTTGTTTTTGGTTTGGTATTTTTTTTTTTAAGAATACACACTTGAGGAGCTAATCTGATCTGGAGTGATTATTAAAATTCAAATAAGAAAATACAAACATAAGTAACAGCTTGAGTTTAGACAGTAGGCAAACAAGAGGTTTGAAGATCTCTAAAGATATGTAGTCTTGCCATTGTTTCCAAAATAGTGAGGCGAACAGCCATGAAAAACTAGAAGAAATGTTCATAATTTACTACAGCAACTAGCTCATTAGCAATGATGAAAACGTGTTTGGGAAGTGTTTACTTGATCATGTAAGAACAACCACAGAAGCCTTTAAATTAAGTTCCAAAAAAATAATTTTAAGTGTCTAAGGTTGCCTCATAAGAGTACCACTGTTCTGCCCTTGCAGTTTTTATGTAAGATTTTGTGTGAACTACAAAACATGCCTCCAAAACTGCTGTTTCCTGTAGGAAGCAGAAAATCTATGGAATATATATGAAGACCTGAAATGGAATTAACAGCTACAGTCTTACTTAGTCCTGGATCATTTTACATTATATGGATTCCAGTTTAATTCTYTGGTACCATCACATGGCTGATGTTTTTTGGCCCCAGAAACAATTCTGTTTCTGCTTGATGCAGTTTTAATTTAAAAGCTATTTTTATATTTCATAATGTAACATAATCTAAGAATTGTATTATGTTCTCTGTAGCTTGTCTCTTCATGTATGAAAATGACGTCTCCCTACCATACTGCTTAGCCTTTTGTCTTCTTTCTATCACCACAAGAGAGCCAACATCTCCTTGCCCATCACCCCGCCACCTTCACAAAGCATTTCTTCCAGACTTAACTGCCCAGCAGTGTGGCGCAGTAACTTAAAAATAACCATTCTGCTACTTATTGGGTGAAAAAAATGCCAGAGTCCAGCCTTACATATCCTGAATATACACTTTTACCAAAAAGGAACAAAGTAACACAGGATTTAGCAAAACTAAGTTAAATGTGGAATTACAAAAATTAGTACATTTTCTAAAGCAATAGAAAGGGACAACTGATCTATTTAAACTCCAAAGAGAAAATAAACCAAAAAGAAAGGATGCAACATCTATTATGGATTCAGTGAAAATCAGCTGTTACTGAAATAATGACTAGACATTGTCAGAACTTTGTGGATCATCTTTTCTCATAGAAGGCAACAGACTGCTCAGTAATTCTTTGAATATGTGACTTTGCCAGGTGGACTCCAGGGAGAAGGCGCTTCATCCCCATGGACAGCCTGCAACTTCTTTTTCTTCTTCTCAAGCTGCTCTCTCCTCTCTTTCTTTTCCTGAGAACAAAAAGATGTGTCAAAAACAAACAAACAAAAAACCAAACCCCCCCCCCAAACCCAAACAAAAACCCAACTCCATCAACAGAAAAGTCACAATTATTATTATTATACCTTTCTTGTGTAAAATGAAAAGTTAACATGCAATGGTTGCCTTTTGGAGCTTAGCACATCCCTTTTAGGTATTCAGTCACACACGCTGCACAACGCAACACAAGAGGCTGCACATTTGATGTTATTTGCAATTAAGGTGACTGTCTCAAGGATGGGCTGGTTTTGTGCACTATCTAAACAAAAAGCCCAACAGAAGGCCTAGTGGATTAGGTACTGTATTTGTCTTGTATATAATTAGTCTTATCTTAATTACTACTTTTCTTTAAGAGGATACCTAAATCACAATGCTAAATATGTTGTTCTCATTACATGAGAACATTGATGCATCTTTGTAACTTTCTGTACTTATTAAATCACACTTGTCATGTACTAGAACAAACTGGGAATTAAACAATTTAATTATAAACAAATATCTATCTATCTCACTTATTTTATAAACACTGCAAGGTTCTGATGATATTTTCTATTGTTTCAAACAGCAATGGGCAGTTAGGATGATGAAGGATAAGCAAGATACTTGCAATATTCTTTTTGTGCCTGATTAATGATTTTCAAGAGACCTGTCAATCAAAAATAATTTGCAATTATTTATAATTATTTTTGAATTTTTACATTGTTCTGTTCTATATAAAATAAGCATTCTTCTTTGCAAAGATGACTGCCATTTCACCACTGGGAGGACCAGCACCTAAGGGTGCACCTGCATTAGCAATTTAGTACACTGGAGAGTTCTTTATAGGTGCAAATTTTCCTTGTATCATACTTGCAGGTTTGTGGTGCATGCCTGAGCACACCATTTACTGACTTAAAGTAGTTTCTCTCTTGGTGGAACCAAGGTTGACATTATGCACCAGAGCATCACTTACAGTGCTCCCCTTGACAGGTGGATAAAAGGTCCCTGAGCAGCTGGCTTTCTGGCACATGAACAGTGCATTACATTCCTAAGACCAACAACTGGCATACGCATCATTGGTAATAAAGATGCAATGTGGATATGCAGGCTTAAAACCGTCATCAGTTGTGCCAAATCCAACCTTGGTCCTTTCCTCTTTTGCAGCCTATCAGCCAGTATTTTGAAGCAGCATAAAAGTTTCGTATTTTCACAGGTATGCACTGCATTGCAGTGAAAGTACTGCTCCTTGAAGATAGCCGTAAGGTAACTGGCACTTTCAGATAACCTGTAATCCTATCCCTCTGAGGGACACTGTATATCCTCAAATTCCCAAGATCCTAGCAGTGTCCGCCTGTTATTCATAAGTCAGAAGAGAAACAGTGAGGTAACTGTGGCTAAGGGAGTAGACTGGTAAATGGGGGTAGAAGTGTTATTGTAAAAAAGGGAGCTTGAGTGGAAGTTTTCTCTCGTTTTATACATATGCAGCAGTCAAACTGTACTAATGCTAGCTATACATGTCATATGTACAAAAATTTAAAAAAGCATAACATGCACTGAAACATCAACCCTATCAATATGATTTCAATCTGTGCCCTTCAGGTCTTTGTTAACATAAATCTGAAGATCCAGTTCAGTTAGGAATGTCTGGTCTGGCTAAATACACACGCAATTATTTCATGTTGTTACTAGTAAAGCTGATTAAAAGCAAGGCAAGGTTTGCATGGAGAAATAATGCCCTTTACTAAAACAAGTGGTACAAAAGTTCACTACAGTTAGTATAATAAAAAATATTATCTCGCCGTACAAACTGTATCTTTCTGGATTATATGGAGTAATTGAGACAAACTGGGTTTGTAGCACTGTAAGATTCTGACTCTTCTCTGTCATCCTACACTTTTGCCTTCTTTCTTCTTCCATAGAGATCTTCCTCGGATGAACACAACTACTTGCTTTGGGTCTTTAGAACAAGTGCAAGATATTTTTTTCAGGAATTCTTAAAGGGAACTGGTTAGTACCCTAAGGGGAAAGGAGTCTGAGTTATCAGTGATATTTTTCAAAAAAGACGACAAGATATGTGCAAGCAGTACACATGAGCTTGGGAAGAATGTGCTCTATAACAGAACACATGTATGAACCATGTTCCTGTTTTGGAGTATTTGCACATAGCCAGCCAATTTATTTTTACAAAAATTTAATCATATTCTACAAATCTTAGAATCTGAATTTGACATTCAAAGACACATCAGGACAGGTAATTGAAAACTCATTAAAAATAGGACTTATTGTAGCAGTATTGGCAATTATTTGAGAAATCACGTGTTACATGTTACAAAGAAATGTGCATATTTTATGTTTATAAAGCACTCTTTACTGAACACATGTTGCACAACAGACTCATGTATGAAAAACCCAAACCAAAGATAAAGCATACACCCACCCAGGAAGGGAAAGAAAGTTGCTTCGGATTTTTTAATCATGTCTCAGTTTTGAATGTTTGGGTTTGAAGAGCCAATTTTCATGAATGAATCCCAGTGCCAAGGAAAGAGTCTTGAGTTAATTTAACTGGTTTTTAGAAGATTAAATTTGACATGAAGACTTACTGGCTTCTTCCCTGCCTTCAACACACACAAAGCTTTTTATGTTCTAGTCCTAACCACATTCTCACAAGACAATACCGATATAAATCTTCCCTAAAATAATAAACAAGATGTTATTTGCACTAACAGGAAAAGAGTAACAGAAATAGTGAAAGATGAAAACAATAACTGTAGCTTGTCATATACTAGATCAACTCAATTGTATGGCTTGATTTCTCTGTGGAAGTTTCCTACTCAATAGCCTAGTAAGATGAATACATTTTTCACTTACAAAATTCTGGGAAGATCACATTCTTTAGCAGTATGACTGCCACATAATAATTGAATTTTAGATAGTACAGAAGCCTTACAACATTTAAAAGGAATAACAATAACAGCCTTATTTCTAACATATTGCAATGCCAGGAGATTAAAATTCCAATATAGGAAGTATTTTCAGATAGATCTCATTAAACAACATGAAATGAATAACCCACGTCAGCTGTTTCTAACCCAGAAAAGCAACAAATCCATGAGACTCATCCAGTACATCATTTCCTGATGTTTTTAAACAGCTTTAGAATGCCAAAAATAGGTGTTGAGCATGCTCAACCTCAAGGTAAAATTTCAAACTTCTTCTAGGGCATTTAAACTTACTATGTTGATCTTTGAGTATTATTTGAGAGCAGCCTTACTTCTCATCAACTCATACTAGGTTAATGTTTACCACATAAAATGGAGAACATAACACATCTAGGATACTCACTTTTCTCTACAGAAAACAGGTAACAAGATTACTATCTCAAAAATAATGGAAACTAAACCGATCTGTGATTATAAACTTACTACATGATTCTTCTCCACGTTCTACTCCTCAGAATAGGTGCATGTCAATGACAAGTGTCAGACACTGGCAGTATGTATTAAGTAAAAAATGATTTATCAAGCAAAACCTCTAGATTGGCGTGAAGAGTACTTGGTGAGTAGCAAGAGGCAAATACTATGAAAGAAACAAAAAAAATCAGAAGCTTAAATTTCCTCAGCAATACTAAAGTATCTCAGCTCAAGATTATCCTTTTTATGTTAGTATTTTACAAGTGTTAATAGCCTTTTTCAGGGCATTTATTTTCATGCTTAAAAAGTAATCTTCTCTATGCACTTATTTATCAAACATTCACACAATGACCTCTAAAAGTATAAGTAACAGAATTTCCATTAACATAAAAGCAGAATGTTTCTTATATTTTAGAAGAACTACAAGGAGATTTTTATGTCTCTCTTACCCATGCACTATGGACAACACCTGGTTCACCTGAGGATGAATTTACACATTTATTTCTGTTGAATGTTAAGGAAAACATATTAGAATATTTCCCACTACATTACTCCTATTTCCCTTCAAACAAAAATCCTCTTATTTGAAATAATACACTTAAAAGACTTCCACAATTCTGCCCTCTCAGATTGAATGCCTGTTTATCTACCTGTAGGCAGATATCATCTTAGTTCCCTTCATAATACATTGACAACTTTACAGGCGTTTCTCTCCTGCAGTTCACTGAAGGTGTGTATTTTCTCTATTACTATACAAAGTGAGATAATATTCTGGCCAAACACGATGACAGAGCCATTGCCCGATATGCTTTCTCAAATAAAGGTGTGTTAGCTGCAAAAAACAGCACAATTTCAGAAAGTAAAAATGTGAAGACCGGGCATGAGACACATCAGTCAACACTTGCATGTAGACACTGAAAATGAGATAATTTTAGAGGTACCTCTGTCAACCAATTCAGTATCTGTCACATCCTCCAACACCTGCTTATTTTTCAAACTGTTCCTCTCATGTAGGCACATGTACATCCATTTAGATCTGGTCATTCCTCCAACTACTAAAATTTATATTAATAATCCCACTGAAGTGATGACCTCAGGAATTTATACACAATTTGAACAGGGGAGCCTGTGCTAGGCAGCATATTTAATTCCCAAAAAAAGGGATAATTTTTTTACCTTCGTACAGAGTCCAAGACAGCAAGGAAGTCAAATGTACAATGAGAGGTAACATTCATGCTTTGGTACAACTACGCTAATTGAGGATAGTCTCAGTAAGCGGAGCAAACTGGGACAGAGTGTTAGCTATTACTCAAAGCACAGTACTTCCTTCCTTGAGAACAAGGAATATTGACTAAGCAAGAAATAATCTAAGATTGGACATTAATCATTTGACAAAACTGAGCTGGAAATCACTTGGCAAAGGGGACGAGAGAAAACACTTCTTACCGATGATTACAGAAATCAGAGGCATTCCATCAGGGGACCAGGTCAAATAAGATCTTAAAAGACTTAAACCTAAGACTAAAAAGGTTTGAAAATAGAGAGAAGGGAAAACGTGCAGGCCCTTGCTGTGTTACGTAACTGCATATTTCTGAGTTAGCCAAGTAAAGGATGATTGTCCTTTTAAAATCTGTCCCACACCTGGAGATCTGCCTGCCTCAGTTCTCATCTATGCCCCGCCCCCCCAAAAAAAGAAAGTCCGCTTGAGACTCTGGTAAAGATTTTTTTAAGCTATTGACAGTACAAATGAATCCCTGTAAGGACCATAAGCCAGCTGAGTTGCAAGATCCCATTCTTATAAATGGCAACAGAGATCATATGTACAGGACGCATGCCAGAAATCACAAGGAAGAGAGACAACAGAAGAAACACTCTCAAACTAAGAAAACCTTGAAATGATGAATGACTGTGTCACAAGGTGAGGATGAAAAACGCAGGTTTTTCTTTAACTAGCAAGTCACACATCTTTAAGAAAACAATATATGCTAAGAATATTAGTGATCTCTTTTCTAGTTTGTCTTTCTGTAGCAAGGAAAAAAATACCTGCCTTATTGTGGGAAAAGAGTATTACATTAGTTTACTGCTTAACAACTGTGACTGAAGTATGCTGTTGTAGAAAAAATATAATAGGGAGCATCAGAGTATACCCTTTCTAGTAAATGGAAATAATCTCAAACCTCATTACAAGTGCTTTTATCAACTTTAAGTTATACAAGTCTCCACTTTAAATGCTTCCTTGACTGTATATGCACTCACTGTTGCAGCTGGTGATGCTGCTTGGCTTTGCAGGTTTTGCGCTGTGGTGAGTTGGCCCTTCAGAGATGGTTGCTCCTGACACGGAATGTCAAAAACCAAAGACTAACTATGAAATTCAAAACTCTATGACATGTAGGTAGGGAGAATATATTTTCCATGTATGCTAAATAACAAGCCCACAGCATTTTATCATCATTTTGCTCAAGAATTTGGGGGACTAGCTATGTAGTGCTGTCATCATCTGGCCATCATAACAGCATGAAAAACCGTAAGTATTACAATTCGAAAGAGATCACACTCATTACTACATCAATATTTAAGATTTTAACAAACTGCAAAAAAAAAAAAAAAAAAAAAAAAAAATACCAGCCATCTTTCATATTCCTCCATAGCCTTTTTATTTTTTTCTTCCTTCTTTGCCTGTTGTATTTCTTGCTTTCTTCTCTCTTGGATTTTTTCTACTTTCTTCTGTTTCATATATTCTTCCTTTTTTTCATTCCTGTATAGTGAGAGGGAAGAACAGGAGATCATCGTGTAACAGATGAAATGCTGCATCTGTGACTGATTAAGTAAACTGAGTCAAAAGAGATATTTTACGCATTTAAGAAAAGATTGAGAACATATATTCAAAATCTTCAAAGTCCATCTTTATATATTGTATCACCAAGGTATAAATGAACCTACTATTTTAGCTATTACCACATCACCTTTTCTGTACTACTTTCTCCCTTATTTGGTATCATATAAAAAATTAGATTAAAAATTTCTGTGGGTAATAGTAAGTTGCACAGTCTGTGAAAACTCTTGGCTTGTAAAACTAACAAAGAATTTCTCCACCAGACACATCTCATTTGCTGCTGAATACATCTACATTCATACATTGTATTCCACAAAACTTTAAGATAAAGATTTACCTTCCTTCCTATGGCTTAGTAATGAAGCATGAGACTAATCACGTAAGACATTATACAACTCAATGAATCTTACTTCTCAGTTGCAGTATCTCTGCCTGGGCTTAGTCAGTAGCCTTTTGGGGAGGGAAGCATTTAAGTTACTGAACGGAAAGAAGCTGTACAGCTTGTTCTCATTGTTATACTTGTTCTCCATTGGGACTGAAGAGCCTGATCCCAAGCATGCCATTGTCTCCCAATTAAAAGCACATCAAGCGCTCACAGAAGACCTATTGCATTTATAAGCAAAGATTTGGGAAACTATGATATTGCAAAACCCAGTGGAGTAGCACCATTTTTCAACTGCTGACATGCTGTCTCTCTTCTTCCCTGCAACCAGTTCCTCTTCTTTCTTCTTCCTGATTCTTTCAGACTGTTTTTCCTTTCTGCTTTGCTCTCTTAAATATTCCGCTTTTCTTTCTTTCCATTTTTCGAATGCCTACAGAAAACCACAGATTCATTAGAAATCTTACCCCTCACCTTTTTGTCAATACTCCACTTGCTTACCCTGTATTATTATTTTTTGTAATTTCTACACATTCCAATTTTGGAATATTTGTTTGTAGCATTGCTCAGAAGTGGGTATCACTATACCTAAAAAGAATAAATTATTTTTCCCAGTAATTAATAGATCATCGCCAATGTATATATATGGAGTTTATTTTACACTCCGTTAATAGAATCCAAATATGGAAGAATGCCTGTTTGTGTGCAAATGTAAACATTACATACTTCCAACAGAACAGAATCTAATATGAGCTTTCTTCAAAAATTAACCATGTTTAGATTTTAGAATCTAGTTCATTTCCATCTCTTGCTGGATTAATCAAAATTATTCTCAACAATCTCCTGAACCATATCCGATACACATTTATCTACATATTTCACATCACCTTCTGTGCTGCTTCTGTTTTGTCCTCATTCTGTTCTGCTGCTTTCTTTTTCTTAAGTTCATCAAGCTTCTTTTTTTCACTTAACTTCTTTGCTTCTCTTCCTTTCTTTTTTTTCCAGGCTTCAAAAGATGCAATCGCTTCCTCTCTTTTAACAGCTTCTTTCTAGATTGAAAATAACAGTCTACATTTAAATACACTTAAATATAAAACTATAATTGAAATAGTATGCTTTAAACTCATTGTCAAATGTAGGATTAGATGGAGCAATAAAGAAATGGAAACTGATTTGCAGACAACATTCCAAGTAATACTCAAAATTAAATTCGATCTATATAGAGTCGTTTTTTTTCAATGCTCATTTTTAATTTAACTTAATTGAATGAGACAAACTACTCCTGCAAAATATGTGTAGAAGAATATGAAATACATGTTAAATGCTTAGAAGCGAAACATATTAAATACTTAAAAGCCAAATCTAAGAATTGTGTATGGTACTATTCAAAATACAGTCCTCTGTAGATAAGCATCTCCTGAGATAAGGAGCAAACTCATTTTCTAACAGATGACAAATTAAAACTTAACACCTGAAGGGTTGAGCATCCCAAGGTCTTTGTAAACAAACCTGAAAATTAATCTAAGCAGCACACTTTTAACATACCTTACGTAAATGTGTAGGGAAGCATCAGCCACACACCCTTTACAGCAACCATAACAAGCGGGACACGCCATTTACTGTTTCAACTCACGTCACACTACTTAGAGAAAACCAGATGCCTTAGAATAGCCCAGTGATGTAATTAGGCAGAAGGCACAGGTAAGCATACTTCAAAGAATTATAGTTTGTCAACTTCTTTTTAAACAAGAATGTAAACAAACCTTTTCAGTATTGTTCCTTAGATTTTCAGCTTTCTTCTTTTCAATTCTCTTTAATTGCAGTAGAAAGACCCTTTTCTTTTCCAACCAATTCTGTAAGAACCATTAGAAGACTTTTGTACTTTCAAATTCTTTTTAAGGTGTAACTAAAAAAGTTCTCTTAAAACAACCAAATATTATTAGAGCAGTACCAATATAATGACCACCAAAATTACTCTTAATTCTTCTATGTGCTACTTAAATAACTACCCCATGTGGAAGAATAAGGTTCTAAAATCATAGCTGCAAAACATGAAAAAGCTTAAGGATCTTTAAAAAAAAAATCTTTACAAAAACACCAAAAAAGAGGAAGCATTAAACAAAAATGAAAAAGAAGAATGGAATAAAGATTCTTATCACTTGGTATATAGGAATATTATTTACATTTATTGTCTCTCTTGCAAATACCTATAATTAAAGAGAATAAAATCCAACTGGGAAGAGTGAGACTTCAGGTATCCATAAAGTGTTGCGAGCCATTTGCAGAATCAGGCTTAAATTTTCAAGGTTTAATTATATATTTAGCATGCTGCTTAGAGATACAAGTGTTATAAATGAAGCCTATTTTACCTTCAAAAATTATGGAGACAATATAAATATGGATTTGAGGTTCTAAATTTTGTTCTAGAACCATAACAAGTATTAAAAACACATACCAATATGAACAGCATCTGTTAATCAAAGTTTTTCTCACACAGATTAGTAGCAAAAATCTGTTGAAACCCGCAAACTAATTGTTACGAAATTCTACACAGAATCCACAGATTATCTTTCTGGAGAGAATACTAGACTTGTTTTCACTTTTCCTGACTGCCAACGGAATAGAACATACCAGGAAAAGAAACTTTAAACTACACACTTACTTAAGTTAAGGAAGTAGAAATAAAGGAAAATATTATATGTGTCTGAAAATACTCTGACACAATAAATTTTGAACCATGGTATGTCCCTCTCATCTAGCTTTTTAGTTCATAATTTGATGAAAAGGCATAGCCAACAGAATAAAAGGATTATTACACCTGTAAGCATATGCAAGGAATATACTCATAAATATTGATTTCAAAAGAATAAGAGGTGTTGACCTCTATAACAGGACCTTTATATGCATAGCTTTGTTTGCTGGTTGTTTTGTTCGTTTTTTATTTGTTTGTTTTTAAGATCTACCTGGAAAACAGCTGCTCGTAAACTATCTGCTTTGTCAAATTTTGTACTGTTCTTCTGCATGCGTTTATCCTCCAACACCTTTAATGTTCCCAGATATTGAGATGAAACAGGTGTAGCTGATGGAACAGCTTTCGCCTTTTTCTTTAAGTGCGCAGGAGACAGAGGCCTATAAAAATACCAAGACACAAACATATTAATGATCTTTCCATTTATTGTAGCTGATACCAAGTAGTGTTCCTTTTATTTCAGTGTATACCAAAAGTTACTGTAATTCTGTTTTTACATGTGCTTGGCTGGGGAAAGGGGAAAAGGAAACGAGGAAGAAGCCCATTTTCTTCTGAGGGCTTTACTATTGCCAAAACAAGCCCTACTCAACATATTTAGCCCAAGAAAGTTTACAAATTCCTTATACTTTCATCTACAAAACAGCTTAAAACCTGTAAAGACATCATGGACTGGATTCATTGGTGGATCCAGTAGACACTGGCAAAAGACTTGGAGTCTATTGTAACCCTTGCTAACCCTGAGCAAGGGTTTTAATAGCATGCCACATCTGTTTTCCACAGATGGTCAGAGGTTGTCAGCAGTGAAGACAATGCTGACAGAAAATGAGAGTGAAGCAGCATTGTCAGGGCATTTACATGTATCTTACACTCTGCAGACTGTGATACACAGCATCTTTCTCTTACCTGTCAGATAAAGAAGCTTTCGGGTTTTGTAGAACTCTCTCCTTTGTTTCACTTMGTTTCTAAGAAACACAGAGGAAAAGTAAAATTATGGAGTCTCTCAAGCAACAGAACTAGATCAGGATGAAACAGATTTTTACAAGCTAACAAGGATGTTGGGAGTTGGACTCAATGATCCTTATGGGTCCCTTCCAACTCGAGATATTCTATGATTCTATGATGTTAGAAAAATATGCAAGAAAGCCACTCTAATATAGAAAGGGTACAGTACAGGGTAAGAAAGTAAAAAAAAAAAAAAAACCCCAACCAAACCAACCAACCAAACTTTCAGAATACCTGTATCTTTTTGAAATGGCACCTAGAAATATTTCTTTGTAATATGTAAAAATATAGTCTATAGTTTAGAAATAGAAAGGAATAAAAAGAACCCAGCTGGGTAGTGGGCTTCCCTGTTATATCAACACTCTTTTAACTGTTTTTAATATTTAGCTTTAACAGTTACATATATCTACGTATTTTCTTACTTATGATAAAGCATAAAGTGCTTTGCATCTTATCCATTATTCAAGTCACACCCTGGATTCCATCCTCTGCCAACATACACTCATTCCAATTCAGCTAACCTCACAATAGAGATTTGACATTTTCACTCAGATAAGGGTATTTCATTAAGATTGGAAAACGCACATTTCAATACCTTTATCTGGTTTAAATGATTTGTGTAAAAGGTATTCCCTACATCTTCCATAAAACTATACAGAATTTGTAAGAATCTCAGCTCTAGAAGCTAGAAATAAATTGTCAGCTTTACAGACAGAGTTCTACATATTTAAAGTACCAACAGTAACTTCACAAAACTTTTCACTGTGCTTCTAGGACATTGTTCTAAACAATGGTAAAATCGCATATGATTAATACCTTGACAGAGTCCTTTGAAGTGTTCTTCGCCTCCCCATGCTCAGATTGATCGTTCACTGATACCTCCTTTATTGTATCAGTTACTATTTGCCCTTCCACTATTTTCACCGTTTCATCTGAACTGTCATCTGTTGACTTCTCTAATTTCTTTGTTTTCTCATATACTGTGGTCATCGTTACTTCTGTCACAGAAGGAGATTTTCTACTATTGTCCTCCAGTTTCAAGTCATTGGTGCTGATCTTCTTCTGATCTTGATCTAATGGGAGAAAAAGGATTGAGAGGACACATTAACAAGAATTTCATTGTTTCTCAGTATTGTTATTTCTGTACTAAAAACATCTGTTTATGAAATATATTACTAAATTTGATATAATATAATGTATTTTCTGTATACTTCCTTCTAAGAACTACATGGACTAATAAGAAGATTATTCACTTGTATTGTATTTAAATGTAAGACTGGAGTAGCAACTGAAGTTTTAACAAATGTTATAGAATGTGTGAGCACAACAAAGGCAAAACTTCCCATCTGCCTCACCACCCAAACATGGTTCTAGTGCAGAAACCAAAAGCAAGACACATTGCAATCACAGCAAGAGCTCTTCTGACATCTAGCAAACTACTAATGAAGTCTGTAGGAYGATTTGGGTCACAAAAACTACTTTCATTGTGTGGTGTTTTTCAGGGATGTGGGACACACAAGGAAATAATGGAAAGATTCTGCGGTGGAGATTTAAACAAAATATCACCTCAATTTAAATGCATGCCTAAGTGGTGAAATTGTCATTTATGAAGCACTTTATTAATAACATTTAAAAAACTTTTTTATCAGATCTGAACTGCCATTAATGCAGAGATCTAAATTTGTTAAACAATTCAGACACAAACCAAAAAAGGCCATGGTAAATTCCAAAGTATAGTCTTCCACAATTTTCTGATGGAATTCTTAAAAGAAATTTAGGTCGTGGATGAGAGAATAACTCCAAGTTACCTGAAGAAAGGAATATCAATGCTGACAATCTAAGAAATTTAACCTAGATCTACAATGATGAAGGTAAGTTCGAGGTGACAAGGAGAATTCTGAATTTGTATGAACCATTTTCCATCCTCTGTTGATATGTAAACTTTCGTATTTTACTTTACACTTACTAGATAGTACAACTGTATATAAACTGTAGGCATCAGAAACTGTTCAACTCTAATTAAGCTGCAGCACTTGGTGCACAGGACACTGGAGACAGCAGATTTACTGCTGACTATGAGCACTTTGTAGCATGAACTTCACAGAACTTCACGCGCAAGTCAGTTTGGCTCTGTTTGCAAAATGGACACAAAATACTAACCTTCCCATGGTTAGCTGAAAAATGCTACATAAAACCTGTAAGTATTATTATTGTAGTTCCTTTCTTGACAGTTCAAGCTACACAAGTTTGATCAGTCGGCTTGGAATTCTTACACCTGCACACTTCAGCATCATATTTAAACAATCTTTTCCAATCCCTTTTCCTCCACTTCTGTTGAAGACTCCATATCATTGTTGTTTCTATGTCCTCCTTTGTCCTGACAACACCACCTTTATCATTCTCTTCATCTTATGCTGTCCCTGCACTTGGAGAATCTACCCATTCCGGTACACGATGCTCATATCCTTTTCCCCATACAAACTATCCTTAGACATTGTTTCATTAATGATGCTTAAAAGCATCAAGCTATACCAAACAAATTTTCTAATCCAAGGTATCAGCAAAATATAAAAAAGAACTGAGATTAAACACAGATCTAAGGATATTTGTTATTTACTACTCAGTACATTGCCTGAGTTTTCAACTTTTGTTCACCTTTCTGCACTAAATTCTTCAAGCCAAGTCCTATCTTTTATCTCATTAGGCTGCAGCATATGGACATTACATAGGCCACACAGATAGCATTTTTCTTGCTGCATCTGACAGTCTATGTTACCCACCTGTTAGAGTCCTGCACACAGCAACTTACCCCCCAGCATGATTCCCTTAGCAAATTAAAAAAGGTGCGTAACAGCCTATTCCAGTGTTTTTCAACCTGGGGTCCATGGATTTTTTGTAACCAGTCTGAAAAAGGGGACTAAAAAAGGTAAGTTCAATGGATACTGCTGAGAAGCCCACAGATTTGGTGTTTCTTAAAGGGTCTGCACATTCCCTAAGAACTGTTAAGGATTCACAAATCCAAAAAAATAGAAAAGTGCTACTTAGTTTGTATTAACCTTTGTGGAAAAGGTGTGGAAAGACGTGCAAGAGTTACTCTAGTCATGTTGACTGTGTAAGAGGAAATGAAATTAAAATGATTTGTTTTAAGTCTCAAAGATGCTTAGACAATGATGCATATGCTTGACACAAGTCAAAGGACAAAAACTAAATTCTCAAACTTTAATCTCTTCCTCTCCATTCCTGGGATGCCACTAGGGCCAAATTTCTCAATACCTGAAAAGATACTTGGACATAACTGCAAGAATGAGGCTGGGCCATTCTCAAAACCASAACGGAAGGAGACACAAGGGCATGAGAAAGATACTAAAAGAGAGTAGAAAGGAAATTAAGAATGCCAGTGATTTTTAAGATGACTTGTATTGGACCATTAGATATTACTAAGGTATAAATGATAACATTTATCCAGCTGTATGTATCTAAGTTCTACCTTTTGCAGGTGGTGCTTCTCCACACACCAGTAAATTGGATTCTCCAGATCTTTCATTGTGGGAAGTAAAATCAATGGAAAATGGTGGTGAAGTACTTTCTAGCCATGGACCCTTAGATCAGAAAGTGACAAATAAACTAGTGAGCAATTCATAACAAATCAGAATAACGTAACTTGACTTTATAATACTTTGATAGAACGCTTGTCCAGAACTCTCTAGGAGAAGTATAATTCTTGTTTTCCATTTGGAGAAATAAAACCAATCAGCATATAAAGCGGCAAACCATCACAAAATCCTGTTTCTAGTTAGAAAGAAAAGAATGATGTTCTCTTATCTGCCCCTCATCATAAGAATGCTACTGGCAAAGATATTTTTCCCCACTCCTATTTTTGTCCTATTTTTCTCCCAGAAAATTTTGTCAGCTAAATAAACGTTAGTTTCAAAAGTTTCCAATGTAGATGGTAAAAAAAAAAAAAAACCAAAACCAAAGTCAACACATATACTCTCTTACTTCAGGAAAAGGGCTTTCGGCAAGCAATTTTTTCTTGGGCGTGGCTTGGGCATTCAGAGTAGTCAGGGATGATGGTGCCGAAAATGAAGACAATCCATTTCTAGAAGTTATTTTTCCTTCTGGCCTATTAAGCTCATTGTCTTCCACAGGACCACTTTTTCTCAACATATTTCTTGGTTGAAGTAATGGTTTATAACAGCCATCTAATGAAAGAATGCTGATATTCTCAGCTGAAAATAAATATTACAGTTTCAGTTATGCCTAGTTAAAGATATTTTAGTCTGGAACACTATTTTGTCAAGTTAGATTCAACTAACTATTTTCAGTTAAATGAGCTATTTAAATAATAGCACAGCTTTCTTAATACAGTGAGGCCATATACAGACAGCTATATAAAGAGTTACAGCCACTTTTTCAGAAAGTTTAATGAAAGTTTTAAAGCTTCTAATATAATCTCTAAATAGACAATTTATTATCTCTGTGTATATATTGAAACTACACTCAAGAGCTTATCTGCAATCAGAGAGASAGAGTTTTCATAAATATAGAAGAGAGCACATTATCTAATACAGCACTGTTGYAAGAAAAACTTTTTGCTATTCTGCTTGTCCCTTTATCTACTAGAGAAGATACAGAGGGAAGACTGCTTCTCTCCATACGGTGCAGAACAGAACAACCTTGGGTAGGAGGAGACATCATGAGAAATGCAGTCGAAGAGGAGGGCTTTCAGTATATTTCTAGCTGCTTCCATGAYGTCTCTGTTCCCTCCCTAAGGCAGTCACGGGGCAGCAGAACCACCACACAACGGTTTCTTACAGATTCCTATCCTCTGGCTCCTCACCTTCCTCCTATTTAGTAATCCTGTCTTCTTCATGTYTTCTACCCCCTGCCCTGCCACCAACAAGATCAAGCCATACAACAGCTTTCTACCTGCCTTTTTCTTTACGTATGCCGATCCACATAGAAATGCGTATCCAATTCTGCACATTGCCATAGAACCATTTCTTATTAAGTCCTAGTTCATACAAATCTATCGCAGGAAATGGGAGAATCACCATGCCTATCCAGTACACTCAGCTGCGTAAAGTCTAATTATATAATTCGTGTGAAGTTTAGAGAGCTAAGAGGTCACAACAATATTYCTACAAGTGCACTGACAGTTCTTCCATGCAGTAAACAAGAATAATCAAAGGAGCAGAAAAAGCTGATTAATCTCTGGATAGTCATCTTCTCTGTTAGACAGAGATCAATTTATCTAATATAAGACAGTTTACAATGGTTGACTACTGAAGACAATATGCTAATATCACTATACTACTTAGATTCACATGAAGAAAAGGAGTACTTCAACTTTTTTCTGCCAGTTTAAAACTACACAAGCATACTGGCCATGAAAGAGAGGCATTTGCAGTGCCCAGCTGCACATTCAAATATCTAGCACTTTGGTGCCATCATGTGGAAAGAAAAAAAGGAGGTGATATCACTAATCATGCTCTACCAATTTCAAAGTTGTAATCTTCCAACACAGGTAATGACCAGCCATAAATTTCTCTCAACATCAAACAGGACAAATTCTTCTCATATTAGGAAGTAGATAAAAAAATATGAAGTCTTTTGACATTTTAAATTTGTAAAAGCACATATAGTCAATTAGCAGAATTCCAAGTTCTGCTTTGCATATCAAAAACGAATTAGCTATTCTTATAATGAAACATTCAAGTTCTTTTTTTATGTGTTTGACTATACATCCAAAGTGGCTCAGTATCTTCAAAGTAAAAGATCGTTTGAAGTTTTAACTTTGTGATGATGAGAAGTCTACCATTCATAAATGTTTTGGTCACAGCTCATTTTCCTGATGTTCTATTACATTACAGCATCATGATGTCTCAGCATCACGACTTCAACATTATATTTGCAAACACTGTGGTCCAACTTCACTGATCATAGAGGAGGGATGCCTGTTTAAGGACCTTTCCATAAAAGTGTGCATGGATGCTGTGGACACTGTGTGAATATGGCTTTCTGTGCTATGCACAGGCAGCGGAGGCAACTCTGTAGCCCTCCCACACCTTCCATGGACATGCACTGATGGAGAGCTGGACTTCAAGTACCCAAACAGCTGTTTTTCATCGCCTGAAAGGAAAAGGCAAATAGGAACCTCCTGCTACTTGGCCCACACTGGTTCAGTTTACCCCCTGGCAGCTCGAGGTTATCAAAACATGTATTTTTAGAAAAATATTGAATAAATTCCCTGCAAGCCAAGGCAGCTGATACTTAACACAGAAAATAACCCTAACTACAACACTTTAAAATATTGTAATATGGCTAAGCAAGTAGCAGCAACAACATTCAAATGCTTTCTTTTCACCTGATGCTGAAGCATTTCTTGTTTTGTGCATCCGTGGCTTTGGTATTGGTTTGTTTTCCTCTTGATTTCTTTTTTCCTGTAGTTCACAAATAGGCAAGTCATTACAGTGGTCAATTTCACTATTATCACATGGTACTTCTTCAGCAGCTGAACACTCTTCATTATTTTTTCTGTCATCGCCCTCATTTTGACTTTCCAAACATTCTTCTTCACCGTCTTTTCTGTCATCCTGTATGTTTTCACTTTCTAAAAGCATTATTTGCTGAATCTTCTTTTCATGAAAGGATAAAGTCAAGCAATCAGCAGCTTTGTTTTCCAGATCTGCTGCTTTTTGTGGAGCATCATCATCTGAGAGAGGACTCTCAACAGCAACTGATTTCTTAGTGCTTTCATCACCTGAATTACTTTCATTAAGTTCTTCCCCAATACCTGAAAATAGCACATTATCAACTTCCATTTAAGACAAGTGGAAAAAAATGGGACACAGAAACTCTATCTTCTATAATTTAGAAGTATTTTTCATATAACACTCTCCTGACTTAAGTCTGAGCATTTCTCTTTCTGCACCTCTGATCTCTGCAAAGCCACCAAACTAGATGCTTATTCTACTTCCTTTCCTGTCATCTGTTCCCATGGACCCAATCCGAAGAAAATACTTCAAGTAGTCACTGGTTAATTCTTATCTGTCATGCAATTTAAATCCATTCTAAAAAACTATGTCTCCAATGCCATAAGAAGTGAAAGCAAGTCAACAACAACAAAGCCAGGCACGTTTGGGTACCAGAATCCATCCTCCCCTTCTTACCCCACCTGAAATCTACTAGAAGATACTCAAAGGAGATATCTGCTCCAATGCTAAGGTTCACATGTTTAACAAAAATATTTTTATCTTCCTGTAGCCTGTTATTTCTAATTGACTTTATTTCAGAGTTGAAATGTTTGAGGAAGACGACAAAAGAATGTCGTGATAGCTGAGTAACATATTTAATGCAGGAAGACCTTTTTTTCTAAATCTTGTCAGCAAAGGGAAATCAAAGCATCCCACGAACTTTTAGAAGATGTTTCAGATGTGAATGAAAAACAGGACACAGAGGAAGTCCTTTTAAAAATACATTATGATGTTTAAGATTCATGTTTCCCTTAACATGCAGCACTGTATRAGGAGGAAGAAGAGCCATTTGGCCAATCTCGTTAGACTAAACATAAACATTACTAAATATCAAATGCATCCTGGCCCAAGAAAAACAGCCAGATCAAACCTGTTGCTGGTTTGTGTACACTGCCAGGCAAGCACGCTCTGCTGTGTGTCCTGTAGCCCTTATTTGCCAATTGTCCAGACTGGGAAAACAGTAAGACAACAACATGGCTTCTTCTCTGCCCATGTCCACTTTCATTCACAGTACTGTGCGCTACTGTCTCATCCAGGTGTAGAGTAAACAATATGGCTAAGGAGTAAAACTGGGCACCACAACCGTAGGAAACAGCACAGACTGCGCCTGGTCTAGCAGGTTGGCACCACCACTGATTTCACTGGGAATTCTGCTCCTAACTTGGAAGAGGAGGACTAAGTGATTTAGAAATTGTTAAAATATGAAATCTTAGAACATTAAATCATAATGACTCACAAAGATTCTCTGTGATCTAGTAATGAGTTAAGAAAGGGACGAACACGAGGAAAATATTTAATTCTGCCTTACCGTTTAACATGCCATCTTCATCACTCTCAAAGTCGTCTGAGTATTCAGCTCTCTGCTCTCTTGCTGCATGAGCAGAAATTGCTTCTTGCAGCTCATCCTGAAATGGTTTCACAAAAAACTTTTACACAGAACGGAAGATTCACTTCTTCAAGTCCAACACTAATTCCCCACTCCCACACATACATAAGTAAAACTGAGCAACAAAGATTAACCCATTTAACTGAAAATTATTGTGATGGATAAGTAAAACACAGTGTTTTCACTCTATCATCATTCCCCCAATTTTTCTGTGTTAAAAAAAAAACCCTCCATGTATTAATTTGTATTTCTTCTTCCTAAGAAACATACCTTGCAGATCCCTCTTCCACTTTTGGCAATAATGACATTGTATCATCATGTGACACTTTTTCCCCCTTTTATATGTTTTGATCAGCAAGAGTACAACAAAAAGGTCTGTGCAGTCACGCGTGATAGAGAAGGCGAGCAGGGACTACCTCTTCGCTGACTGCTGCAGTACAAGAACCTGCAGCAGGTGGCAGGTCCAAAACAACCCAAGGACTTCACATAAGCCACCGCTGATATTTTGGACCCTCTGCTGCAGGGTGTGCCCACGGACACACCATGTTTACATGGGTTCTGAAAGCAACTCGCCTTACTTATAGATTAAAAATACATTACTAAATGCAGCAGTATCTCCAGATTGGAAGACCCTGAGCCACAAACCACTGAAGGGTTGAGAGCAGGTTGTTTGACGTGGGTCTTATGCTCTTCCCGAGGCACCTGCTGTTGGCCACTGCTGGCCCTTTAGCCAGAGCCATTTTTGCAGGACTATCGGGAACAGGGAAGTCAGGCTGTTCACGTCTTAGAGCGACCGTTTCCCGGGTTATGCACGGGGAGCAGCCTCTAGTGTCCACACAAGAGGAAACCTGCTTCCCAGTTTTCATTTTGATAGCAAATCGGCTTGTGTGTGTGTACTGCCTTTAACAGCAAATGACTGCCTTCGCAGTCGCAGAAACCTGTTCGCAGACAAACGCCACCGACGCCGTTTCCCGGCCCCACAGGCCGCGCTCCCCGCCCGCGGCCAGCCGCCGCCCCCGCTCACCTGCAACGCGCTGCGCCGCCCGACCGCCCGGCTGCCGGCGCCTTCCCCCGACATGGCGGCGGCCTCTCGCTCCCGCCGGGCAGCGCCTCCGGCCGCCGGCCGGCCCTCCGAGAGCCGTGGCCCTCTGCGAGCCCCGGCCCCGCCGCCGCCCCGCCCGCCGCAGCATACCCGTCGCCTGGCAACGTCGCCGCGCAGGAGAGGCCGGATAACGGGGGGGCGGTGGCGGCGGCCCGGGACCTGCCGGCGGAGCGTCTCCGCCGTCAGGCCGCGACTGCAGGCTGGTGGGCACCGGCAGTTATTGCACTCTGACCCCGAGTTTTGCAGCGCTGAGCTCCGGCCTCTCACCCCA
Organism: Phoebastria nigripes; assembly: GCA_035582835.1. Taxonomy (NCBI): domain Eukaryota; kingdom Metazoa; phylum Chordata; class Aves; order Procellariiformes; family Diomedeidae; genus Phoebastria; species Phoebastria nigripes. The sequence continues at coordinate 628,519 of JAYKAV010002929.1, read as the reverse complement.
AACCTCGAGGCCCTCCGTTTTCCATAGCTACACACACAGGCGTTAGGGTACGGCGGTGGACAGGCRCATCTATGCGTCAAAATCTGGGCCTTCTGTCAACGCTGAGCAACTTTCTCACCTGGGCCAAAGTCAGACTTCTTCACCCATGCTCTGCAGAAGCCAGCTGAAGTCAACAGGATTTATTATTTATGCCCATATCCTACATATAACCCACATAGCTGTTACCACAGGATAGATGTACGTGTATGCCACTCAGGACATGGCATCGCAGTAGGAGACAGGAGTGACACAGGTTCATCAACCCCACTCTTACGGTCAGGTAATTGTCCAAAACTTCCCACTTAGGACTTAAGAGCTGACGTGGACAACGCTTTCCATTAGGAACAAACTCATTTCAGTGCTTTCTAGAAAAAAAACTCATAGCACCTGTGCATTAATGTGAATGAAATTTTAGAGATGAAGGAATGACAGTGGCGTAAAAGTAAATCACCTGGTGCTTACATCTCCTAATACTCCTATTCTTATTTCCCCAAGAGGTGGTTGTGCAACACACCTGGCAAGCACCAACCCCCAGCTGACCAGGCACCTTGCCAAGCAGCACACGTCCCTGCAGAGCCGGCTGTCCTAGAGATCGTCCGTCCGCTGTATGAGCAGTAGTGGAGGCGACCAAAGCCCAGGATGCTCTGAGAATGTTGATCTCGTGCACCAAAAGAAAACTGTCGGCTTCAGGACTGCGTACAGATAYGGACAACTCTGTTCTTCCTCCAGTTTAAATGCTTGTGATCGCTCCTTTTCTAAAATAAGATTTAGTGCTTCAGTTGTCTTAGTGATAATAAAGAACTGCTGACATACTCTCTGTACTGGTGTTATATTTGCATATATTAATCTTCCCCAAAACGCATTACATTTTTACATGTTGTGCAGAAGAAAATCTCTCTGACAGAAACAGGGAGAGAATATGTGGGACAGAGCCCAAAGCCTTATGACTTGTTTGCCTCTTGTTTATTTATGTAGAGTTACATTTTAAACGCAGTGCACTTACACAAAGGCCACAACACACCTGGGGGAAAGAGGCCCTGAGTTCTAACGAGTAACCTTGGGTTTAAACTAACAATTAATTCTGAGTGATTATTGATATTTATGTATCATCTGTGAGCAGGTCCTTGCTTTGTTTACCTATATTTCTTTATGACCAAATAATGCTTGATCTGCTATTATTCATGCCATTTGTTGAGAGTTATGCTTGATGCACAGTATTTTTTCTTCTATTGTATTCACATATAAAAGCCTTAAATTTGAATCTGTGCTATTCCATCTCTCTGTGGAACGTGAAGTTGGACATACTTGTTTAGAATTTAAAAAGTAATAAAGACGAAATGTACGTATTCTTTCTCAGTAGTAACATTAGCAATTTCTGTTGAAGGCTAAATTATGTCCATGTTACAAAACATTTGAGATGCCCATTTTATTAAATTCCAGAAGGTGGCAGCAAAATATTTTAAAAGTAAAAAATTGGTTCATATTTTTTTAATGTCCACTTTATTCTAGCTTCTTTTACATTACTGGTGATGTATATGGGATTTTTTGAAAGACGTATTCATTTAGATCAATTTTCCACCCTTGCATACACTATATAGAAGGACAGAGATTTGGTTTCAATTATTATGTTATCTATATAAGTCAGACAATGGGGCCTAATATCACCTCTATTATTAAATATTCAATGCACTGAGTTGGTAGGATGTGAAAAAAAAAAAGATCAATACTGTCAGCACTGAAGAACTCAAAATGTGTGAAGATGTTTTTGTCAAAACGCATGAACATCAGGTCTGCATCTTCTAGTCTTACCTCAGGCAAAAATCCCATTGAGACCCGCTGAGGTGAATGGGATTTATGCCTAAATATGAATGTAGGGCTCTGAATATATATATAAAGGTTTTTAAGAGTCTTGTTTAACAAAAAAAAAAATATCGAGGCTTATTGAGAAGAAAAAGCAGAAGATTTTATGGCATGAAAATGAGCATTAACATCTGCTTTTAAATTAATAACTGGTGAATATATCACAAGTATGAACTGGACAAGGAAATGTACTTTTGAAGGTGAAGTTGCTCTTTCTCTCTCAAGTACACATGGAGCACTGAGAAAAATACTCTAAATAATCCCAGCAATTATATTAATTTGGCTAAAATAAACTTAGAGGCAACGTTTAATTCTGCTGCCCAAAGGCACGTTAATCTCTGCCATGCCCAGAAGCTTAAAAAAAAGCTTTTTAAAACAAGCATCATGATCCAATGTAATTCCGATCTGCAAGAAGGACGTTACATTCAGAAAGCAGTTGAGTGATGAGTTTTTCGCATGGCTAGCTCATATGCATATAATCAATTTCCAGAAGTGGTTTATTTTATTCGTGTGGCTAGAGTTTGTAAGATTGGATTCAGGGTTTCCTCTGAGCAAATGACACACAGATTGAAACTTCTGCCATCATATACTGTAAGTGATCTTAAGTCAAATTACATAAACCCCCTTACTGGTGAGAAATGGTATTCTGCTTGCTTTGGTATTCCTTCCCAAAGTCGAAAGTTGTATTTGAAAGGAGTCTTAGTGGCATGGCAAAATGCCCAAGTTGATGTACATTCCTGTAGAAAGTGATTTTTGGTGTTGGTTGCAAGGGTCTCAGCTCATAAATGACTGTTCCTGTTCTTGACATTGATGGGAATTAGACATCTGGCTCGGAGTGCATCTGGCTCTTGGATTTTGCATACATGTTAGTTTAGCAGAGTAACATAGTCAATGGGTCAAGTAGCTTCTTCAATTTTAAACAACAATGAGATCTTCTAGCTGTGGGTCACTCTCCCAGACATTTTTAAGCATAAACATTAAAAATTAATCTTCTCACATTTTCCTCCCAGTTCATATGAAATAATCTATTACAATGTGCCATATTTTGCAGGGCTATGCCTGTCAAAATATAATGTTCTTATTTTGCTTGACTGGAAATAAAACCAGAAATAGAATCAACCTTATGCCTTTAGGGTTAGATGTGCCGGGGAAGTCACATGCCTTCACTGCAAGTCATCCAGTACAGACATGTCTGCGCTGGCTTTGAGCTTTGCTATCTCAGATGGTGAGAGCGGCGTCACTGTGTTGGGAAAGCATTCAGCACAGTCTAAGCACAGAAAAAACTGGGTGGGTTCCTCGGAGAGTTTGTAGCCTGCAATGCGTGCTGTCCCACCTCAGCCACTCAGTGGCCCAAAGGTGCCCGAACCAGCGTAAAATGGCTCTGGAGTAACTGCAAAACCAGCCACCCACTACTGCAGAGAAATATGCAATAGTACTTCAGCATTTTGTTCTCCTCACCTATATTATTTTGAGTAAACGTCATTCTTTCTCAGAGAACAATCTGTTCAAACCATGACATTGCCAGTCTAACTGGGAAGGATTTGACAACTCGCCTTAATTAACTTAATTCATATTGGCAGTCCTCTACCAGTATCCCTGGATTATTCCACAGCTGCTCCTGCAAAAGCTGAAGGACTTGCATTGCTCCTTGCAAAAATATCTTTTTGTACCTCTCAGTCACTTCTGGAAAGACAGATTTAGGTGTATTTCTTGACCATCTGATTTTTTTTTTCTAAACAAAAAACAATGGCTAAACTAATGCTCAGTTTGAACAGCTAAGCAGATAAGAGAAAGGAAATACCAAAACTGAGGATGCTAATGTATCTTTCCCCCTCTTTCCTTTTGCATTTGTACCATGATATAGTCTTTAATTAGGTGACTGAATTTAAATATTTATTAACTATATTTACATGGCAAAACCTTTTTTCAGGGTAAAAATATACATTTCTTCTTTTTTATTTTTCTTAAAAGAAACTGTCATTATTCAGTGATTAACACAGCAGCTTGCTCCCCATTACGTAGAGAAAAGGGGTTATATTCCAATAGGTTACAAAATAAATAACTATGTTTTTAACCACATCTGGGACCACAAGAAAGAAGAGCTGTCAGATTGAAACATCAGCTTAAAATTTAGCTTGACCTTTTCTTCATCATTCATTCCTGTAGAAAGTCTAATGATACGAAAACAAAACATTTCTTATCTTACTGGAACTATACTCAGTGGTTTCCTACCATGTTTCCAGAATAGAGCAGCTAAGTTTGCGATAATGCATTCTTAATGCATTGAACATAGTAATATCCATAAAATGTGCTGTCATGGAAATCAGGTAGAATTCCGTGTTCAAATTCATCCTCTCACTTTTACATCTTGATCCTGATTTGTAAGTAGTTAAAGAAGATGCTGTCAGGAAAAGGAGGTATGCAAGCTTCACTTAGTATATTCTTGCTCTCAGGCATATTACCAGGGAACTTGAATTTGATAGATTTAATATGTACAAGAGTAAACATAGATGTTGAAGGAACAAACTGCAAAACTGGGGCAAAAGAAGGGGCTGATTAAGATTAATAAATTCACAACAACTTAATTTATATAGCAGTTTATGAAGAATACATGTATTCTTGACTGGTTAATTTATTCCTGAGCGTTAGACTTAGAAGCAGCAGATGGAGGTAGATATCCAAAAAGAAAAAGAAAAAAAGGAAAAAAAAAGGCTCCTTTCTTTTTTAAAGTTATTTTAAGCTTTATTTTTTTAAGCTGCCTTTTTTTGTTAATAGTACTCAATGTGATTTTAAGGAAGAACATTGGAACACACAGGCGTGAGACACAGCTGTCTCGGCGTTGTGCTTGGTCATAGTAACAATGAACTTTTCAAACAGACAAAGCTTGTATGTCTTGGTGACAGCAGATTAGACTTCCTGTAAGGGGAGTCAGAAAATGCAAACCTTTTCAAGTCAAGTGGAGTCATTTTGTGTGCAAATGACTCAAGCTGCTGGTATCTTTTGTATATAGATAAAGTCTTCTTTTAAAGTCTTGCAGATGCGAGCTCTGGTTGAATAAACACCTTTGATAGAAACCTCGCACACCTGCAATTTCATTAAACATCTCTCCCTGACGAAACATCTCTATATCTAATATTGTGTTAATGCTGTCAGGAAAAGCCAACAGCTGTTAAGTGCTGAGCAGTAACTCAGGCCTTTAATGTTATGGCAGACTTCACAGAGACAGGAGGAACGCTTGTCAGATTATTACCTGCGCGTTTGAGAAGTGTCAGGACTCCAGCTGCTTCCACCTGCAGGATCACCAGAGAGGCGGATGCAGGACCTTGGGTTAAAGACTTGGACAATGTCCCACAGCCTTCCGGCCCCAAGGGACAAGAAGTCTGACATCATTAAAATTAATGAGAGAAAATGGATGCAGTAAAAGGCAAAATTAAATTGCTTTGTGGTCAGAAAGATTGACTGGCTAATTCTCACTGACAATAATAATGTCTGCTCCTGCTTTTTACGTCTATATTCCTCCCTTGTCTCCTTTTAATTTTCAGTGCTATTCTAGTTACACTAGGGCAGGAAGATTTAAAGGAAAATAGAGCTGCCAGGTCTGATTTTGCTACCGTTATCCTAATGGAGACAGAACTTTATGGTGCAAGTAGCTTCAGCAAGTAGAGATGTATGATTATTGTACTTGAGTAAGTGTAGCAAAACTAAGGCCCATTGGGAGCACACTGACTGTATTGCTTAATCTTTTTGAATTTATAATTGACCATATAAGATAATATTTTTTATATCTTTTGAATGTATTGGTTTATCTATCGGTATACCTATAAGAACCTCTCTGCTACAATATCTGAGGACTTCCTAGTCTTCAAGGGAGTTATCAGTTTTCCCTGCTACACTCCTGAGAGAGGGAATTATTATTCCCATTTTCTGTATGTAGAGATAAGACTCAGGAGCTGTGCTAGTCACCAAAAGGCATGCAAAAATTCTAGGGTGTTGTAACTTTGAAGGATTTCTATCATCTTTGGTTTTCACTAATTTATGCCCTTAACCAGTGAAGAAAATTCAGACACCATGAGAGCTTGTACCCATCAGAGGCCGTGCTGCACAAGAAGCAGAAGGATCTGAAGAACATCCATGGTATTTCCGTGCTGGATAGAAGGTTTAAGCACTTGCTGACAGCCGCCCTTTGTGGTTGTTTTTTTTTAGTAAAAGAGCTGTTGAATGGCATTTTTTCTGCATACACTACAGACAAGGTATGTATTTATGATAACATAGTAGAGAAAGCTACAACATCAGACCCACTCCCAAAGAAATATATAGATGACTATAGATGACATCTAGTTGGGCATTTCCTATTTTCTATTTAGTATATAAATGGGTAGATCACTGAATATCTTGTAGATTGGAGCCCTGGTTTCCTTAGCTTCAGATGCACTGTACTCAACTGCTCCTTTAAAAGAGAGCCATTTTAAGGGAGGACACTTCCATACCCTTTTCCCCTTTCAGCCAACACACATCCACTGGTCATGTCAGGGGCTGCAGGCTGAGCTCTACAAGGGTAACACCAGAGAGACCTGCAAAATACAAGCTCCAGATTTTGTGTAGTTCCTATGGAGACCATGCTACTTTATGATAATTTTCCTGTGGATTAGGGATTATATTGACTTTCCCTATTACTGATATTGTTGTGTACTTTTATGTCATCTGTACAAGGGCTATGGAAAGAACATTTCCTTCAGACTCGTTAAGGGAAAGTGTTGATTAACCCCAGCACTTGGAATCAAATAATCCAAGTTAGTAATCTGGAACATTAAATCAAACTCCGTATTTGCAAAAGAAGCTGAACAGTTCATCTTTTCTTGTTCTCCATGTTTCCTTCCTTTGTCCTGTGACTTAGTTTATAGCCCCTGTAACTGGTTTGAAATTTTGCAGCTGCTAAGGTTACTTAGCTCCAGTTTAACAGCAAATGTCATCAGCCCAAATCTGTGCTTCAAGCGATCTTTCTTTCCATTTACTATTTCCTTTTTCAAATGGATTAGTCGTTGGTTTAGGGGATTATCAAAAGCTGCCCTAAGACTGGTTCTCTGTGCCAGGGCTCTTCAGCCTGTTTTGTCAGAGGAAAATCCCGAATGGAAGCTATGGGCCTGCTAGAAACACATGGAGAGTGGGAGAGGGTCTGAGTGCCAAACCTCTCTCACGAGGGGCTCTTGCGGAGTGCAGGAGGGAATAAGGGAGAGAGAAGCAGCATCTCAGTGCAGAAGGGAGCTGGGTTGGACGCAGTGGGGAGGAGACAGCGCAGGGGGGTGGAAGGGGATAACTGAGCTCTTTGTGTCAGAGTATTTTTGACTTTGTACTCTTCAGGAAAGGGATGGTGCCTCCTCTAAGTACATTTTCATGCAYGCGTAGATTCAGATTAGCTGATGTAAATTGCATTTTCAGTTACATAGGTCCGCCCAGGCTGTTTGGGGAAGTGGGAAGGAGAGCTATTTAGCTTCGGTACTGTAGGATCATGCTAACAGCTGCGCTGTTCCATTTCTGAAGAAAATTCAGTCAGCAGTAATGCTGGTATCTCTTGCCAGCGATACCTTGTGCCATAAAGATACATTCTAAAGGTCTGAGGTGCGTGCAAACATTTCTAGGTACAAACCCAACACACTGAAGCATTACAAACAAAGATTAATCCTTGAAAATGGTATTTTAAAACCATATCTGGAAGACTATTTGTAACATGAAATTTCCTCACCAATTTTAATTTCTTTCTTAGTTTCAATACCTGTACCTTTAAGGGGACAGTGGCTGATGCTGAAGCTACTTTTCCTGAGGTTAAAACTTATTATTTAAAACAAGTGGTTTAAAAACTACTTGCAACCTGGCAGTAAGCCCATATATACACACACACACATTTATACTACAATATCTATCTAAGCACCTGACTGCCTACCTATCTACTTAATCATTGGGCTCTCTGTGTTGAAAACAGATCCTGGAATACTTTATGAGAAGAACCAGCATGATCCTTTTCATCTGTGGCCTATGAATTATCGATAGTATAGCAACTGCACTTCCACCAATGGTATTTTCTGAAGCTTTATAGTTCTATAACATTGGCAAGCTTTAGGTGCAAAACAGGCAGCGTCAACAAAGCAGAATGTATTTACTCAGCTGCTGAGAATCTTTTCCTGATAGTAGAGCTGTGGGCTATGAAAGCCATTTCATGACAAAATACAGGTGGGAACTGCATTTTGTCTTGTGTCAAAACATTTTTTTCCTGTAGAAGAATAATGGAAAGCAGGTCAAGATAAAATAGTGATCGCATGCTGAGCTTTTTATGCAATGTTTCAAAGTTGAAATGTTTCATAAAACCCCTGTTTGCTAATGATGTGAGAGACCCATCTGCGTTGCAGTAAATTGCTAAATGGATTGTGCAGTGTTTTTCTTAGACAAGATTGTTGCCTCTTTTTCTCTTCTTCTGTTTGTTTTTTTTCCAAGCACACAGTTATTTACCTCATAACTCAAATAAAATATGCCAACTGTATTTCCAAATCATCTAGGGAAACACCATGCAACTCAGGCACTGCTAATAAGAAGCACAGTTCACTTCACATTGTCTTTTCAGCAGCGGCAGCATTGGGAGATGCTGATGGCTTACTGCACAAGAGTACCTATTACAGGTCTAATGGGATTTTCTCTAGTACTATCTACTTACTTTTTGTTTCTCATTTTCTCTCCAAGATCACCAAGGGATCCTTGGAAATCAGTGGGGATCTACCAAAACCAATCTATTTTCTTCTAACTTCTTGTTCTAATTTGTGTGGCCAGCTGCTGAAAGAAGGCCCTTATAAAAGTCCTGGGTTTTTTCCTCTTTTTCATACGAGCTAGTCAGCGTCTAGCTCATTGAAAAAAAAGAGGAAAATCTCCAGCAATACAATGTCCATTATACATGCTTAAGCAAACTGGATTCAGTGCAATAAAAGGCAGTGGCTTTCATATATGCTAATCCGTGCATTCGAGATATTTGAAGTGTTCAGTGGTGGCCTAATTCTGCACTACTGGTTTTAGCAGCAGGACTATAATGACCTGTGAAGGGGCAGAGCTTGAGCAATGCTGAGGGTTTTTCTAATTCTTTACCTCTGTATTATCTCGGTGGGAACACACTATTCAGGTATTGAGGTCCTGTCTTTTATCTGTGGCTTAGTGGTGTGTAATGAATGGCTTTAGCCAGGTCTGGATTTAGCACAGCAAAGTTGTTAAGTTAGCGCAGAAAGGCGCTCCCGAGTCAAATGGTGCCCTTACACAATTCAGCACCTCCTCTGCTAGCTATTTTAGCTAGCTTTAATCTTGCCTAATACGGATAAAAAGACTGATGAAATCGGGACTGCAGAGACTTCACTATGTGTTGTACAAATCCTGTTGATAACGCTGCATATGTATTTAGCAGCTGACCTCTGCTATACTAGAAACTAGCTGGCTAGAGAAAGCTATCCTGTGTTGCAGTCAAATGCAACACGTAAAAAAAAAAATCCAGAAAGGTATTTAGACATTTGAATCAAGAGGGTAAAGCACCTGAGAGTGATTGCGAGTTGCAGGGTGGGGTGGTTGTGTTTTGTTCTTTGGGCTTGGGGCTAAGTGCATTAGTTTGAAAAAAGCTGGAGTAATCCTGCAATGTCTTGTAATGAGAATCATCCTTCAAGGTTATGATGCCACCCTACTTACTGTTGAGAGCTAATAGCCAAGTAGACAGAAACAAAGCTAAAGAACAAAATAGAGAGAGTTAAAATTATATGTGAGCTCCAGTCCTTCAAAGTGGGGAGAGAAAAAGTAACTGGCCCCAATTTTATTTTCACATGGTGCCTTTCCCTCCCCGTAATAACAGTGCTGGTGATGTTATAGAGGATTTCACATGTTCAAAGTGTGATGTTGGCATTAATGAATGATTCTTACAAACAGCCAAGTGAATTAGCAGCAAGTAAATATTACCTGCCTTTTAAATTAGCAAAAATGAGCCTGACAGCAGAGTTCTGCAATGAACATTAAAATATATACTGCATAGTACAGTACTTAGCCTCAAAAACAGTCTCCACACAGATTTGGACGTTTTTTGATGTCGTAGTGTTTTTCCATTTCTGCCTGAAAATGCTTACTGCTGGCAAACAGAAAAAACATTAGTTTGGCACCAATTTTTCCAAGTGCATGTACCATGCAAGCTGGTGGCCAATGTGGTTGTTTAAACTAATCTTTCAATTTGAATGTTCAGATAGTCTGCTAATCAACCTGGCTTGCGCATGTGGAGGTGACCRCACCATTTCTATGCTACAGGTTCTTGGGTGTGCAATGGTTGTATAGGCTTTTTTAACAGCTTCAGTTACATGGAAATTTTAGTGTTATCTTCTGGGGAAGTTTCTGTTTGGAAGACTATTTGCATGTTTTTCCCTGTGTCTTTGTTTCTCTCTCTCTCTTATACACACACACGCACTCACATAATCATGTGTATACTTTTATATTAATTTTGTATGATCCCTATGTATACGGATTACTGAATGGACATTATACTACACGTGTAATATACAGGATATAATAATAATATGTCAGCCTCAGTATTTGAGATTATATTTCCAGTGCTGAAATCATATGCTGTATACACAGGTTTTACACAGATACTGTGAGTGGGCTTTTGCAGTGTTATATACTGAGCCAATGCTCTCCTTCTAATGCACACTTCTATGTGTGGTGGTTTAGCCCATGGCTATGAATTCGTGTGAAGTGGACATTTCCTTTTGGATTACATCTTCTTATCCTAAGATAAGCAACTATACTTACATTTGGTATTGTTTTGTTGTAACAGAAGAGTCTACACTAACAGACTCATAGTTGTTAATTTGCAGATGTGAGAATTCAGCAGTGCAAAGCTTGATTTATTTGCTTGCCCAGTGCTATGTTCTATAATTAGCTTTGGCTTCCTTTCACATGGGACAAAAACCATAACATGTTCCACGGGGAATCATCCAAGTGTTTTGAACTCAGATGTAGTACTTAAATCCCTTTTAATTTAATTTTTCTCCTATACCCTTTATTACTTTGTAACTCTCACTTCCTTAAAAAGATTTGCAATGGTAGAATATATTTTTGAAGGGTAAAGATTTGTACTTAGAGACCAGGTTTCAGATATCCAGATTCTTTCTCCTTTCTTTTAATGGAGTGAGAAAAGATATAATGATGTGCTAAGGGTTCTTGTGATGCCTGCAGTCTCTAAAGTTATACTGAGGAGATGATGAAATGTACAGCTTATTAAGGAGGACTGGTGGAATATACACACTTCTAAGATTCAAGTTTTGGCAGGCATAAATGCTGTCATAGGCTGAGGAGAATCAAGTTTAAATTATGTGGATTCTGCTATGCTTAATTTTATGGCAAATGCCTAGGTAAACATTCTGCCAGCATCCGGGATGAAGTTTTTGAATAAAGTATAATACTTTTGTTTTCTAGGTTAGAGATGGTAATCAGATTAATAAAGGAACTAAATTGTAAAACCTTGGTCCTGCACATGAAGGGGACCACTTAGTATTATACAACTGCTATAAAAACATACCCAGGGTCTAAGCAAACATTCCTTTGTTCATTAACCGTGACAACAGAGTGTTTCCAAAGTTATTCCCAGAAAGCAGAGATCCCTTCTTTACTGGAAGAAACCTCTAAGCACTGAACAATGTTTTGTCATTTTTCTGTGAGATTTAGCAAAGACTTTCTTAAGAAAATGAAGTTTTGGAAGTGGTGAGCACTTAAAACAAAACAGAGGGATCTTTTCATCAATTTTTCAAATAACCTGTAATAAAGGAAGATACTGACAGGTACATCCTCTCTGCTGACTATCACATTACTGGTAATTGGCTGTGGTCCACAGAGAAACCACATTTATGCAAGTTATAATTGCTTCAATGTTTTCTGTTTTAAACAGGGACTGTGGATCAGAACTGCAATTCCTTCTGGAAGACAAGGTGCAGCTGATGCACAGGAACTCTACCTGTATTAAATAATAAGACTGTTCTTACTAATCAGCAAAGTCCGGAAATGTGTTGTCCCACTGCCTTTTGGCAAGTTTAGGCATCTGCTCCTACAGCGCAGGATGTCAGAGTGTATTACTGAGATCATGTGAACCTAAGAACAGAGCATTTGCCTTCACAAACAGCTCTTTCCACAGTTGCCTTGTTCTTCCATGCAGGGTTTTAGGTCTTTCAGCCAGCCATATCCTTCCCAAGATTTTTTTCTTATGAAGATTTTGCCATAAGGCTTTGCTTTTCTTCTGGGAACTGAATTTCAGAGAGAGGTTAAAGAGGTCCTGCCTTCGTAGAACTAATCAGAGACCTTTGACTAGATGCTTCTGCCTTCCCAAATTCATGACAAGTTTTTAACTTGTATTTTGTTTTAAAAATCAAACCCCTCAACACTCTTTACAGCTCTTCCGTTAATGAAACACACACAAAAAAMCCCTTCTCAAATCTTAAAGGTAAACGTTTTTGGTAATTGAGTTTCTGCCCACCTGTCACACAAGATAATCACCATGCAGTATATTTATAACCTGCATTTCTCTCCAGAATGTCCTTCTCAAGAAATWCATGCTGGGCTTGGAAGGAATAAACACATCAGTCTTTAAAAACATCCTTACAGGCAAAACAACTATCTTTCTGGATTTAGAGTGTCAGAAATTGAACCACTTGTCCTATCCTTTTAACAATATGAGTTTTGTTTAGTTCCAATCTGTTTATACTGGCAAAACTGAATATTGGATCTTGGACTGATTTTCAGTTTTGGTCTTTACAGTGGACTCATGTGTGTGGTAAGGGACAACAGACTTCAGTTGTGATCCAGGTACTCTTGTAAAATCTAGTATTTCACTAGTTGCACACTCTTCACCACTGTCCATGTCATTTAGTGCAGTTGAGGTAATAAAATTGTATGAATATCAGTTTATATCAAAGGTCCATCTACTTCAACATCCTGTCTCAGTCACCAATAGCACCAAAAGAACATGGCAAGCATATAGTGGTATTTCCTCAGAAAGTTTTCTCACCCTATAATTGTGCGTAGCTCAGAAGGTTCCTGAGTTATGGGTGATGGTTTTCTATTTATATTTAATAGCCCTCAGTGGATTCTTCTTCTAATGATCTGTGGAGTGACTCTTGCCCTACACCTCCTCACTGGTCTTTTGAACGTTGCTATTTAGACAGAGTCTGTTTGTACTAAGAGTGAAGGAATCCACGATGCAAGGTTTAGGAGAGCAGGAACACTTCTTGCTGACCACCCACAGAAAACAAGGGGAAGTTTAGTCCTTAAAATTATTATTAAAACCACTGTGATTTAGGCACATTTCTCATTAATTTTCTGCTACCTCAGGAAGTTAATTTTACTATTTCAATGTTAAAAATGCATAGTTGAATTTCAACATCTCTCCAGCAAACTGGTGGCGAACAGAAGGCAGAGACTCCAGACGGGACTGAAAACTCAGGACACGAAAATCAACGCCTTTCTTTTTCAAATCTATTTGAAACTTTTCCTATAAAGGGATTTTATTTTAATGTGACCACAAACAGAACTGCAATGTAAGATTGCATATGAACACGAGAAACAAAAATGTTTCTCTTTCCAGACATAATTTCCTCTATTTACTCCAGATATAGGAAACTGCATATTTCTCTTCCTCAGTTGTGATCTGTCCTTTCGTATTTTGCTTTAATCCAAGAATAATAGCATCTAAACCATCTCACATGGAATGCAGGGAGATGAAGCTCTAATGGCTGTGAGATCCTCACTGAGCATTTCTAATCCCTGATCAGAAGCAAATCACTAAATCACAGTAGTGACAAATGCTGATATTTTATTTTCACCCACTGGAAACTCTTCTACCATTATCATATATTTTTTGCATGCTGTAAACATGCAAACATTTTGTGTGCTCTGAACACCAAAGATTTAAAGATGCACGACTAAGCTTTGCTTTCTCATTCATTCTGGTGAAACAACCTTTGAAACTTCATGTGAACAAGAAGCTTGTCATCTGACCCCAAGTTCTTTTCTAAGAGCTAAATCCAACACAGTCATCGAGACTGTTATTGATCAATTTGCAATTAAGCAATAGCAATCAGCAATGTGTTGCTGTACTCGCCTCAGAGGAGGCTGGGAAGACTATTCCCGCCTTCCAGCTGCTCCAGGAAAGCCTACCTGCTGGACTGTACCTCTCCTATGAGTTATCCCCCTTCCTCTAAGGGACTGCTGGGAGGAGAATGCTCCCTTGCACTCAGTCTCAAACTCTTTCACCTCCTCCTGTCCATCTGTGCTGGGGATCTGCAGCAACCCTGCAGAGCCCTTTTCTCCAATGTGCAGCAAACAATCGCGTAAGTGGCTGGCAAGGCAGTAACCCCTTTGTGGTCTAATCTGTTAATTAGAATCGTTAATTGTAGGGCTACTGATTAATTAATTTGGGATGATCTAGCTCAGCAGAATTCAGTCTCCAGCTTAGATTTTATGGCAGAGGTTCTGATTTATGAAATTAAAATAGTCTCACTTATAATTCACAAAGCGTCAATTCTTTCAGTTAATAAAATACATATATACTGAGAATATCAATGCAAATATAAAGTATCTGGTGTCTGTATTACCATCTTAAAAATGTTATATTAGAAAGCTTTTCATGTTAGCTGTTTCACCAACAATTGTTCTGGGTCACTCATACTAATGTTGTGATCACTTCTTTACTAGCTGATGTGTTTTAGTGCAGTTCACTAATTTCCAGAGTTCCATCTTTCTTTTATAACCGGCTCTTTAAGCATTCCTAATAGAATTTCACAGAAAATAATATCAACATTTCTTTGTGCATTTAGACTCAGCCCCAGGAGCCCCAGGAGCTCAACATCCGGAACTCTTTATAGTAAAACTATTTAATACCATTGTCCTCCAAAAAGGTACACAGTTTATGTCATGGCTGCAACGGGTGTCTGTACTTTAATCTTCTTGTTGGGTTTATGGATCACATAGAATAAGTAATGGACAAACTTAAGCATGTCAGACAACAACAGTTTATGAGAAACACAAAACCGTTAAAAGCATTGCATTCACTTGAAAGAACGTTAAAAAAAATCCAATATATAGAATACTGTTAATATAATTGCAAACAGAAATGTTTAAAACTCATTTAAGTGCCAGTTTCCAAGGTCTGTTGATACCAACAATATCTGTGCCTTTTTTTGACTGGCTTGCTGCTTCCTTACGGATTTTGCTACTTGCTGCAGATTACACTAAGAAGGCAATGAGGGTCAAAGTTTAAAAACTTTCTCGGCTGCTTTTCTCTCCTGGCATTTTGCACATAATATGATTGTGAAGTTTGATGTTGCCTTTGTACTTGAACCAAGAGGCCCCATGGTTTTTTCCCCAGGCCTTCATTTTCAGAGTCCTGTTACAGCTTGCTTGCTTGCTTGCTTTCTTTCTTTCTTTCTTTCTTTCTTTCTTTCTTTCTTTCTTTCTTTCAGGATACTATTTATAATTCTCCCTTTCATGCAGAAAATGTAGGAGTAGAGAGGTGTATTTCTGAGTATAGAAGTAGTATGGAAGTGAAGCCTGTCCCTCCTCCAAAGGTTAAGGGTGAATCAAATTCTCAAACTGCGAGTGAGTCTATGTGTCTGTGTGGGTTTTGTAGGGGAAGAAGAGAATTTCGGGGGAGCAGGGGGCAGGGCTGGAGATGATRAGGTGACTTTTTTCTCATGACAAAATAAGAATGCAGAAGGGACACATGCGTGGTTGTGTAAGCATGGAAATGCTCTTTGCTCCCACACTCTACATATAGCCTCTGTGAAAGAAACCCATTAAAAGCTCAGGTCTGCTCCTCGGTGAACAAATAACATGCTATGACATTTATTTTTTGAATGCTCAGCTGCTGATGGACGTGCTTGTTAATATTCTTGAGAGTGGGTCTAAGAACCACATGTGTGTAGATTACAGCCCAAGGAATCACAAAATCATTTTTGCAGAGCTTACTGCAGTCTGATGGATGCACAAAATATTTACTCTGCTTAGTTACTTGCATTAATAAATAGAAGGTGTGCTTGACTTTTAATAGTTCCACGATAAATTAAATAGCATTAAGTTATCTGATTTGGAATAGCTCCTGGTCTGTGACAGGTGGCATTAGTGTACAGGTGCTTGGGCTTTTTTTTTTTTTTTTTCCCCCCTGAAAGGTTATTACAGACATGTTGGGAAAAAATAGAGAATAAAAGAAAAGAAAATCTATTTCCAATAAAAAAATTGAGAGCACAGGTGTGTAATGGCTGGTTTCATTGCTGCAAAAGTATCAGTTTCACTGCGTTTGTATCAGCTTAAGTGAAAATGTACCAGCTGGAAAAAATTAAATCAGCATGAATCATACATCCAAAAGGTTACTGATCTAAAAATATACATCCCAAGAAAAAGATAAAAATGATATATGCAAACTAAAGTTGCCAAGTAAAAATTAAAATCCTTCTAAACATTCTAAACTTAGGACATTAATTAATTTGAAAGTAATGTGGAAAGAGGCAAAAAGCCACCCTGTGATGTCACTTCCATTATATGGAACACAGCTAAGGAGATAAAAGAAGATCATGCAGAGCCCAGGAGAAGATAAGCCTCTTAATCTCACTGTGGGAGATAAAGGTAGTCTTTTGTGTATGGATAAGAGGGAGGAACTCCAAATGACTGAGTTTTAATGTGCACTTCTATCACTTAAGTGTACTGATGCATAACAGGAGATATGCATGTGGGTGCTGAGGATCATAAAGTCACCCCAGTTGTCAGTCAAAATTACAAAGCTAACAAGTAAAACCAAGTCCCTCTTCTTAATAAAGTTCCAAATATAAATTTTGAAAGGAAACAAAACCAAGCGCTGTTGGATGCTGTAGCTCCTTGTCACAGCCTAATGCTTAACAAGAATGAAAAAATAGAGCATAAGTATGTGGTAGGAATGAAAACAGTGTGCAGGTACTCTTGAATTCAGAGCCTTATTAGTAAAGCCTAGAGATGTTTTGATCCAAAAATAGGTTGTACAGCGTTTTGTCAAAATTGGTTTGTATGTGTGTGCATGCCAGAAATTTCGAAAGGATACTAATTAGCCTTTCTTTTTCCTGTGGTAAAATCTCATTACAACATCATGCACTGGCAGAAGCACCTTTGCAAAGACTGACATGCCACTTGCTGGCCAAAGAAAGGTTGGACATATAGCCACACAGGGAAACGACATGTGTATTGTCCCATATGACTTTTCCTAGAAAATATGGCTCATGTTTAATTTTATCAGTAAACAGCCCTCTTATTCTTTTCTTAGCCATCCAATTACAGCAAAAGAGGCAGATGGGCTCACACTAAGCTGTTGTAAATAATACAGTTCCACTAAATTTAAGGGAATAAGACTGATTTGCACTGATTCCTATATCAAGCCCAGAATATTTACAGAAAGCTTTGATATTTTTTCTTCTGTCTGCCAGCTGTCTTGGTTCTGCTTTAAAATCTCACGTCCATGCATCTCCCTCTCTCTACCTATACTTTCTTTGGATCTTGTAATGTCATACTGTGGGGGCACCTTCTGTGTAAAATCACTTCTTAATTGCAAAGTTCCTAATGGGCTTAATGAGTTTCTCTTCTTTCTTGGAGTGTCCATTTCTGCTTGAAGTCAGGTGGTATCCTTCTTTTTCTGGTAAGTTTATTGACTTCATTATTTTCCTTGTATTTATGAGGGGTAGGAGGGCACATAGAAGGAGGAACTATTGCCATAAAAACTCTTTGGGGTGATAGAGATCAAGAGACTTTGCACTGTTTTCTAAAGATGGTTAAATTCCAAGTTTATTTAATTTTCCCCGACAGTCCTTTTCACTGCCTCATCTCCTTGACTGTGGGCTCTCTAACACACTTGTAAATCAGAGATTAGACCGGGTGGTGAATCACTGCATCAGCAAGGAGGAAGCAAAATAGAAGCAGAAGGCCAAGCAATGGATCATTGCATTAGAAAGAGGCAGGAAGGCGATGGAGGACACCAGGAAACTGAATGGAGGAGCTATAGGAGAGCAGAAGGGGAAAAGAACAGTACTTCGAGATTATCAAAGGCTCAATTTAGCGTACTTCAGTGAGGTTGTGGTAGACATGTACATATTTGGTGAAGACTGTGAAGATACATTCAAATTAACAAGGGTTGAGTAATTTAAGATAACACGAATGTTTACCCTGTCAATTAATCCATAAGAACAAGACTGTATTTTAAGAAATAAAGCCAATTATCCTAATTATGTAAAAGCATATGTGTTATTGTTTCTGTTTGTTGGTACAGTGATCATTGGCAGGATTCCTCCCTCGAGTGTTTTTCTGAACAACATTCCCAAACTGGCACATTTTGTTGTGGGCATTATCATGTAAAACAAATAAAAACATTGATTTGCTAATCGTTTACAGTATTTACTGCACAGTTTCTAAACCATGGGAGACCAGTGTTGATGTGATTGTTTTTCTATTATATCTAGTTTTCACAAGAAGAAAATTAAGAAACACTTGAAATATTCATGTCTTTATAACAAAATGTCTTTCTAATACAAAACACAGCATTAGAGGATCGGTCGTGATCTGCAGCATGGTAAATAATTCCATTTTGTGCTTGTACTTTAGGACTGTGATTTTTTGCAGTGATTTTAATAACAATTTCTCAAACTTAGCTTGCACTGTAAAGTTTTTGGCTAAAGTTCTTGCTGGTTAAACCAGCTTTCAATCTCCAAAGTAAATTACCTCCTCAAGCAACATAATTCTTCGGCCAGCAAGGACAAGAAACAACATCAGCTGTATCCGTTGCACTATTAGATGAAGAAAGGCAAAGGATAATCCGGTGCTTCTCTCCAAAACTTACAATTTCTGGTTACCAAAAAACTTCCAGCCATGTTTGGATCCTTGCTGACACAAGTGAGAGAGGACACCCTTTCTGACGGCAAGGAGGGATTCCTGGCAGCACCCAGTAATGATGAATTTATTCAGGAGAGGGAAGGGGACGTTAACCCTTCAGATAACCAGGACTTCAAAAGACGGAGAACTGGGCTGGACAATGCTGCACAGAATCCATGGCAAGAACACACACTCAAGTCATGAATAGCGTAGCTACAGGCAGCAGTCAGTGCTCATCTCCACCTACTTCTGTTTTAGTAGTCTGGTGCCAGTGTGTGTCCAGTGACCCTGGGAGTCCTTTCTCTTGCCACAAACACCTCTCACGAAGGCTCTCAGGAGCACCTTCATGTTTGTGATGGCTCGAATTGTGGAACAGCCCTGAAGCAAATCTAACCCTTTCCAAATTTTCACGAAGGTGGTTTTATTTTTCCTTGCTTGACATTTCATTCAATGTGCATATTTGCCTTTTCAAAGTCAGAGCCCCCTACTAATTGACCTTGATTAGGAAAAGAAAATCAGAAAAAGAAGGGCAGCTTACATCCCCAGTGCTTGTCAAGTGTAATAGCAGGGATCAGTGGGAGTGCATGGTGCAATGGCTGAGCATGCTTGAGTCCAAGGAGAAGCGTGAAGGGTTAATGCACAACATGGTTGAAGAAAAGCAGAAAGTAGAAGACAAATATTAGAAGAATGGTGAAAGCTGCGGGAGGTCTAGGAAGTGTGTAACAGGACTTCCATGGATAAGACAAATAGTTAGAAGGAAACATACACTGGCCTGTGGGAAAAAATACAAGATGTGTCAGAAAACACTTCACACACATCTTAGTGTGACTCAGTTTTAAAAAAAAATGTATTAATGTTCAAGTTCATAAGCTCTGAAGTGTATTGTTATTTGCACATTGTTTATCACAATATGATATAACTTTGTTTTCAAATCATGAACTAGCTAATGAGTATGACATTCCTATTTATACACATTTACAGGCTCTAACATCCCCTCTGCCCTATTTATAACAGGCATTTACAAGTTATGAAAAATCCAAATCCACGCCAACTATGCAAACAGCTACACAAAAGCAGCATGCAATTCTGACTGTTAAAGGGTGCTTTACAGCCTTATTGAGCTCTTCTAATTGTGCCAGGTTATTCAAAATCAGCAGTCCTTAACACGTCACTCCTCCATCCAGCTAGTGTTTGCTCCACAAATATTATGGAAAACATAACACACAGTAGCAACAATAAGAATATTTACTCATTGCAGTTTAGGCTAGCCATGAGTCACTGCCAGGATTTTTCAGTCTGTTTGGTACACATTCAACAGCTTTGTTGTCCCTGTTCAGAAAAAAGGCAAACGGTTCTCTATTGCTAGTCAGTGTAAACCAAGGAAGGAAACAGCCATCTAAGATCAGCACTGGCTCTTTAAATCCACAGATGTAGGTCCCAGAATTGCATTCCTATTGGTTTTGTTGGAAAAGATTTTATATTTATAAGGCTGCAGCATCACATACCTTCCCCACCTAGTGAATGCTGTTCATGAAGCATCCCCATTGCGTAAGCCTGGGTGCTATCGTAGAAGACTATGAAGTCCCACGTGGCCATGAAACAGTAAATAGTGAGCAATTTCTTGCTGTCTCCTTCAGTATAAAATACAATGAGCATCAGATTAAATCATTTACCTGTTCAAAGCAAACTCATTAATGTAGTTCCATAGGCAACTTCCCAAAAAAATGTAGAACTTCTTACCACAACCTGTTATGGATACTAAAATTTTACAGTTTCAAAAAGCAACAGCACAAATTACTGGCAAAGGAATTCATCAAGAACTATGAAATACAATGTGAAAACCTCTGACCTAGGAAGTCCTGAGACTGGGAGGGTGTTCTGGAGAAGTGCCACCACTTGCCTGGTCTCCTCTTTACTCTTTTCTCAGCATCTGTTGCTGGCCACTGTCAGAGAAGAAGTACGAGGCTAGTTAGACCTTTTGTCTGAGCCAGTGTAGCTGTTCCTCTGTTCCTATGTACTCAGAGGCACAATGTGGTGAGCCAAAATGGGTTATGCACCACACTTTTGCCTCTTCCAAAATTCAGGTGCCCCATTATTTCAAATCTTTCTGTTGTTCCTGTTGCCACAGTCCTGGCACACCTGACTGACAATCTGTTCCCATGCTGGGCTTTCTGGCCCCAACCTCATTGACATTTGGTAACTATCTTGGCCATTCAGAGCCAAATTTTGGATATGAAAAAAGAGGAAGGCTGTGCGTCCATACCACTGTGAGGATATTGGGCTATGCCAGAGCAGACTGAGCCCATGTAACAGTGCTAAGGGAGGGATTATATCCGCTGTAAACTCCCTGGCCCTCCTTGCCCCCAGTGAATCAGCATCTGGGCTGAGGGTTGGCAAATGAACAATCTCCATCTGCTGTCACCAGTGTCTCTGTGCCAGAGGACATTTCAACCTTTGTGAAATTTGGGGTCACTGGTGATTTTCCTGGATTTGTACTGCAGTATAGCATGGCACATTCTTTAATGCTTGCTACCTGCTGCTCTGTTGTGCAGTGCTGATTATCAAATGTCTAGGACATCTTGCCCTTTTCATGCACTGCCATCATCAGCCACTCCACCTGGTGTTCACTGCAGCTGCACTGGCTACCTTGGGAGTAGAGTCTGCAGGGAGTTTTTGTCTGTGAGCAGGCTCTGGTATGCTACTTGTCTCTCTGGGGCCCTGTTTCTGACTGAGAGGTTGAACAGAAAGATGAAAAGGCATCATGAAAAATCTGAAACAGAAATGTGAATGTCAAAGAACAGGAAAAACATAGTGGGCTGGAAGAAAGGGAATTACGAGAATCCAAACCTGAGCTCATTGATATCCCACAGCACACTTCAAGATGTCCCTGAGGAACTGTGCTCAGCAGAGTTGCTAGGGTCAATAGAAAGTGTGTATACCGTATCTTCTGCCAAAATGGACTTTTAAGGGGAGGACACTTGGCACTAGCAAAGGCAGTTCAGCAAGTACGTATCTGTCCTTCCAGTGCAACGTGTACAAGCTGTAATCAGCCCAAAGTCCTGCCAGAAGAACTTGCTGGTGTAGACATGACCTCAGTCCTCTACAGCAAGAAACCCAGGCTAATATTTGTGCAACAAAACTATGTGTGCAAAAATTTAACTTTTCTCTTGCAACCGTACAGGCATGATTGTTGTGAGGCTGAATAACCAGTTAGATGGTGAGCTGACTGTTCATACAATCCTGAGAACGGTGCATACACATAAACTATAATCAAGCTATACAAGTTATAATCATGCCTTCTTGCACATAATATTCTGAAATTTTGAAGGAAGTTACCTTTACCTTTTTATTTCTATCTTAATTTGCCTCCTCAAGAAAGGGGTAGTTTTTGTCTGCCTTCAGTAACACTCTGGTCATTTAATAAAAAGGTATCACGTGTTCACACTGCTTTTATTATGTATGATAAAAAGGTATGATACTATTTCATGATGTAGTTTATTATGAACCTTGCTGTTTTTCAAGGAACAGTGTAGTTACAAACATAATTTCCTCCTTTTTGTGTGTGAAAAACTGTATTCTGCATTCATTCTGTTAAGCAGCAGTTTACCATGAGTCATAGACACTGTCTCATACACATGGTACCAAGTCTTTTTATCTGATTAAGTAAGATTAAAGTGGAAAACCTTTTAATCAACATGAGTACTAAATTTAAATTGAGGAAGTACTTTGTGATCAGCAGAGATCTCATGTCCCCCCCTCCTGTGATTAGAGGGAGTGACACGTCTTTGCCACTAGCTGACTCGTGTGTGTCACTTGTGTTGCCAGCAGCAATGGTTTCATGTGCTGATCCTAATGAGTCGCGACATGTATTGTTAATTATTCTGACATGAATTTTTCTTTTGGACAGATGTTTGTGTAGCATTAGTAAAGTACCAGCCAAATATATCGCTGTATTACTGTTTTCATCGAAAGTTGTTCCATGGAATATATATTGAAAAGCAGCTTCATGTTAGGAATGTAGTTTCAGCTTTATATTAGGATGAGCATCTCATCACAATTATTTTGGGGTAGCTTTGGAATGTGCAATAGGGTAACATACATGGAAATGACACACTGAAAATCAATTTGTGAAAACAGAGGACTGGTATCATAGTGATATAAATACATACCAGACAAATGACTTCGTTTTTATTACACAAGGCTACAGATGAAGTCAAAATAGTAAAGACATGCATTTGAGAAAGTGAGGGAGCAGTTAGAGCAGGCAGTGGGAGGTCTTCAGTCTGCTGGTGTGTGATCAAACAACTTTAATCAGCAACCCATCTCCTTTGGCATGTAGAACTGAAATTCCACTTTTAAAAAAAAATACAGAAAAAATATCATCAGCAAGGCTATTTAGGGAATTTCATGTAAAATGATGGCTTTCCATTTTCCCACTGAAAGGGACATATTGGGTCTTAAGATAATATTGGATCTTACTTTCTTACTACAGCTCTTTCAGGGTGGTGCTGGGAGCTGGTTTCCTGACTGGAAAAAATTTCTGTTGAAATTCAGAAGCCACTGCCTCTATCACACTTTCAGTATTCCTGCTTAATACCCATAAAATATGTGGCTGTCCTGGCTAGCTAAAAGAGGAATGGAAAGAGAGAACATTTTCCTTTTATGCAAGCTATAACATCAGATAATACCCTCTCCAGCATATACTATTGCCTCATGGGTAGGCAGTGTACATCTCTGAAGAAAAATAAAACAATTCAAAGTATTACAACAGAAAGCAAACTATAGTCTTTTTTAAAACAGATTCCCTCTACTTTTTTTCTGTAAATCTAGAAATAATTGAGCTGGCTTTCAGTCTTGGGTTATGTGTGAATGCACAAAAGAGTAGTCTGGCTTTATCCAACTACCGCTTTTGCTATAATTGCTGCTATTTTTCACAGTTGCTCTACGTTGATTTCTGTACTTTAAAGGTTTTCTCTTGCTGTCCTGTGTAATAACATATGGAATTATAGCCTCACAGAAAACATTTAGTAAGGAAAGATGCTATGACTATAAATCCCAACAATCAGATTTCTGAACAGATGGATATCTAGCTTTGTGTATCTTCTTTAGACCCAGGATCAGCTCTTTCCTGAGATGCTATTCGTGACATGGACAGCTAACACATGAATAATAGATTCAAAATAATAGTATAAATAACCCTCCTCCCTAAGCAAACATAAAACCAAACCCAAAACCTAGCTGGAATGTGCCTGATTAAAATTTTCTAAATCCTTTTAGAAATCCTTTAAATACACCAGCTATTTCAAGACGTGCTTTTCTTAAAGAGCTGCATGAGTTTATAAGTCAACCATTGCAATCAGATGGAAACAGAAGTACTTCTTATTTCTTTTTCTCACTTGCATACTGTGGTTCATAATCTTTTAGAGAAACATAGAGAATACTGTCAGTAAGGAAATTAACATTCAGCACCACTGATCCCAACAATGCAGGAACATCCTATTGTTCCCTGCTATAGTTAGCGGTGTTTTCAGTCTTTCTTAAATATTTTTACGTCAAACTAGTGGAAACACCAGTGAAACATTTAATCTAGCAGTTTACTTATGGTACTCAAGCCTATCACTTACAGTAGCAGTGGGGTTGCTTAGAAAATAACAATTTGACCATGGAAAAATTCTGACATTTTGAAATTTTGGGAGAGACTCCATTTGGAGGTCATGGAGGAAGAGGGGAAAGCTCCAACTCAGTGTAATCAAGAGATGGGTAGACCAGTCAGCTGAGAAATGAGGCAGTCTCAAACCACTCCTCTGCCTGACACAAAGAAATAATTTCAACTTCATAGGAACATTCCTGGTTAGTCTAAGGACTGGCACACGCTCTGGGCAAAATTTGAATCTGGATGTGAGGAAGTGTACAAGTGATATTTTCATCAGACCAATAGACTTTTATAAAATGCTTTGATATTGTTGGAGCAGCAATTTTCACACAGATTTTTTTCTGTTTGTTTTTTTTTTCCTTTTCTCAAACTAGCGATACTGTTGAAAATTTGAACTGCCCAATGTAGATTGTAGGAGTCTTTGATACTCTTCTGAAAAGAGAGCATTTTTAGTAAAGGAAAGCCTCTAGCTTATTTAAAATGTAAGTAATATCTTTTGGCTTGACTTTTCTCTTTGATGCTTTTAGGTTTGTAACATTAGCCAAAATGAATCAGATTATTGCTCACAGCTCTGTACCTCTTTATAAAGGTCAGTGTTTAGTTATTGAAAATGTTGGAAAGAAGATACATGTGACATTTTATGCTATTGGTCTGTTTATAATGTATCATAGTGGCCTCCAGTGCTTTAATTTCCTTACTAGCCCACTTTTAGTGCTGCTGTCAAGGTGGGAAATAATGTTTTTTATGTCTTTCCTGATATGTCTTTCCTGAGTTTCTCTGTCCTTGCCTTCTGCCTGCAGTTCACCACTTGACAAAGCCTTTTTATCTTTGGACTTGTACTCAGGACAGTAGTTAGTTGGTCTGTAGCCCTTTTTACTTCATCTCTTGTGCCTCAGAGAATTTAGCACCATATCAGCTACGTTATTATCCAGTACACACTTACTGTGGAGAGATGAGATGCTGAAGATAATGTAAAAATTAAATATTCATTGACTTGAAGGTTAATTTGACTAGGAGTGCATGTGTGTAGGAGTAGTATGCTTGCAAGCTCTATAGTAAGGAGGTTTTCAAATTATATAAGTGACAGGCTGATTTCAGAGTTATAACATTTCATCTTGATGACCGACAATGGAAATGGAAATGAATATATGAAAAAAAAGTTCTTGCAAATATACTGTCTCGCTTATGCTAATGGAGCAAATCCATACAATCCATGGAGCAAATCCGTAACAATGGAGCTAATCCATATTTACATAATATACCTGGAATCAGGGTGAGGCCTTTACTGATTTGGCCCTTAGCACCTGCAGCTGGTGTTCCTAAGTACCTGGGATGACAGGCTGAATTTTTGGTTAACTTCCATGGTAAAGCTGAAAGCCCTGGCAGTAGGAAAGCAGAATAGTACATTCAAAAGTTATTCATATTGCTTCCCATTTGGAATGTGCACTGTGGGGTAGAAAGCTGCTTCTGTGGGAAATGTAGAACACTATTCTGAACGTGGATGAAAAATGAAAAACTTCGTAGAGTTCTACAGTACATGGAGACTCCAGACACAAGAATGGGAATGAAAAGCAAAAACAAAATGTCAAAGCACAGTACCATGTGTTTTCAGATGAATAAAAAGAGGAGTGGCTTCCATGGGGAAAAAGCTGAAAGCCCAGAGATCCAGAAGGACTAAGCAAGCCTTTAAATTTTGGTCTCAGCCCTGCTGGAGACTGTAGTGAGTTAGAGATTAGGATACAGTCAGTAGTTTTCCCAGCCTGCTCTTGGGTTTGGGGGCCATTCAGAATCCTTTTTAATTAGATCACTACTGTTGRTCTAAGGGAGTTGGAATTTTTTTCCATTCCTCTGCACTATCTTTTAGCATATTTACAAAATGTGGTCAGAAGGAAGATTAAAAATAGATCTTCTAACACTGAAATATATTGGTTAGTTTCAGCTTGGAGCTCTCCCTTTTGTTTATCATTCTGCCTAGGATAGAATTCGATTTGTTTTAAAAGGCCATTTCATTTTATGGGCTATGTGATCTTGTGTTCATCTCACAGGCTTGTATTTTCACCACTGACACATCTGACACACAGCGCACTCATCATTAGCAGTCATTGCTTACTTTAAAATACTRCTTGCACTAATATGTAAGGTGTTGGCTCCAGTTCTCCCCAGAGATTACCTCAGGCTGCTGAATGCCTTCTCTGTACATTGCCCAGTTATGTGGTGCTTGGGTCAATTAATGGCTGATGTTCTTTCACTAGATAGTTCTCTCATATTTTTCATGCTGAGTGTTCCTATACGTGCTTCTGAGGTGTCCTGTTAAAAACCCCATCATTCTGAGCAAAATTTCAGCGTTTTGAAAATTATTTCTCACTCTTCATATAAGTTCAGCCTTTGTAGTATTTGCCCTTAAAATAAACATTTGAGTTGAGCTTAATACAATCGCATCTTAAGTTTCTGCCAAAATATTAACRGTGAAGTCTGCGTCTGCCTCCCTCTCAGTGTCTGAATCTGTTTTCTTGCATGTGGATACGTGCATGAGCCTTTATCTCTATGTATTAATTAAACATGCAGGGCTTCCTTTCTTTTTCACAAGTGACTCTTTAACAAGAATTCAAAAAGTAGAAAGGAATTAAAATAGCAATTAAGTTAAAGAATTAAAATTAAAATTAACATGAAGAGCAAATAAGCTTCACTTGAGCTTACACTGGAGAACTCTGGTTGCTTCCATCTGCCTCAGTTGTGTTGCTCTCAGGATAAAGTATGATAATGTGACTTTTTCCCATTCTTCTTAACTCTGGTTTTAGTATTCAGTGCAGGACCAGGCCCAGTGTTAGTTTCAGGACCTAGTGTTCCTAGTCCGGAAGAAAATGTGAACAAAGCTGAGGGTAACAGAGAAATGAAGACTATTCTGAAGAGCAAAAGTCAAGAGAATAATCAATGTTTTAAGAAACTAAGAAATAAACACAAACGGAGATAGAATCCATTTTAAAATGTAAATATATAAGGTTTGCTGTAGGTGGGTCAATGAACTAGCAACCTGTTTATGGTGTTGTAAAAGAATATAAGGGAAGAGTGATTTTCTGAGGTGGTGAGTACCGCTTAATAGAAACTCTCTCAGACAAAAAGGTTGTTGTATTAAAGGAGGAGCTGGGGGCTGCGTGACATCGGACATGCCATCACACTGAAGCTGCCGCAGTGTTTCCTGTTGTGAGGCTGCTGGCAGCTGCGCCAAGCTCCATTGCAAGAATTGCACGTGCACCATTTATTGAAGCATCAATGGCACAGCCAGGAGAAGGCAGTTCTCACTCCATGGGAAGTCCAAGTTATGTCTAGAATTAATACACAAAGCTGACGATAGAATACTAACACAATTATCACTTGTACTTTGAATTCATACTCAACCTAAGTACAGAATATTAGGTGAAACTCTTCTAAAAGAGCAAAGGTAATGGAGGAAATACATCAGCTTTTGCTGCTTTTGGACAGAAGTACAGCAATAGACTATGAAGAAAGGTTAAAACTGACACAAATATGGGCAACATAAATGGAAGCGTCTGTATAGTCCAGTGCCTGCTTTGCTTGGAAGGAGTATGAATACGAGAAATGCAGAGATTAAATGGTGCCCGAGCAAACAAGAGGACAACAGATCATACTTTAATGTTGGGTAACAGTGGAGGGAAAATGAGAGATCGTTATATTTTTAGCATCAGGTCCTTCTGGGTTTTAGTTGCATATTTCTTTTCTAATACAACTTGCATCTTTTGAAAACACAGTGTATTTGTCTCTTTGCTGCTTGCTTTGCATCTCTGGGCCACACTATTTGAAAAGGTAAATGTTTCCTTCTGTTATTGTGGTTTATTGTGAGAGAACCAGTCCGTGATAAATCCTCTTGCACTGCTGCAGTATCTGCAGCCAGAATAGTCTATTTTCTATGTTCCACTGAATGAAGAGGTAAAAAAAATTGTTAGCCCTGTCTCTTCCACTGCCAATTATCTCAATATCGATTTAAAACAGATTCTTTGTCTCCATTATAAAACATTATTTTAGAGAAGAATATTAGTATTGCATTGAAAGCTTACACTTTTCATTCTTTATTTTTTTCCAAGTGGTGGAATAGAACAGAGGAATGATTTTTATCCCTTAGATGGAGATTAGGGACTTAATAGTTCTGGCTAGAGTAAACAATGGTCCTACATGTGATACGCATAAATGGACATACCCCCCCAAATTCCTTGTGAGAGGGTAAAAGATCCACCCCAAAAATTGAATTTTAATATGCCTTTTCTCTCATTAGACTATTACTGATGGAAATAGAACCTTGTTAGCCTCTAATGAAAACACATTTCCTATCTGCAAGTTTCAAAAATTCTTTTCCATACCTGCAGTGAACACTCTTTAGAAGTCATATGAAAGGACAGTTTTAGATTAAGATTCCAAGTTACATGCAGAAAATTTTGTGATGTGAAGCTAAATAATCCTAAAAAAATCACAACTCTCCTCCATATCCCCCAACAGAAAAGCAGAAACAAGTTTGCAAGCTTCATCAAGTATTTTGTATTTATATTTGGCTTTTCAAAACTGATCCAGCCATGCTTTCCCAGACATACCTCCAAACAGATAACTAAATCTGAAGAGATTTTCTTCCTAAATGGTGAAGAATTCATGCTGTGTAAAACCTTTGACAGGCATTCAGCACTTTTGCTCATTATTTTTTTATTGCATGCCTTTTTTCTATTAAAATTTTAGTTAAAATTGTCTGGTTTATCAGCAGGGTATAGTATATGAAACTGAACAAGAAAGGATTTCCTTTCTTGTAGAAGGGAAAATAGTGTAGAATATAGTCTGTATTCTCCGTTTGCTTTGATTAGACACCAGAGATCTTCATGTACATTTTCAAAGCTAGGAAGATGAGTTTTCAAAGTAAATGTATTCTAAATGGCATTAAAGAAAGTGATGGCACCAGTGGTCAGTGAGGATACAGAAGAAATAGATGGAAAGTTTTCAGTAAGAAGGAGAAAAAAGAGCTCTTTTGTATGAGTCTGAGTGAGAGAAATTCTGTGCTTGTCAGAGTAGGGAGATCTAGAGCAGAGTTTGTTCTTTTCTGGCAAACTTCTTTTTAAATTTGCGGTGTGGATAAAGAAATATGCCTTCTAAGAAGTAATTAATATCTTTTTTTAACATCATGTCTCAGAACGAGACAGTAATTTTGTTTGAAATTCTCTGCCAGAAGATAAATTAGCGTGATTGAACTGGGAAACGTGAAAGCCATAATTCGCATGCTTTATTCAGGTAATTATTTAAATTATAGAAAAGCAAAAGAGGAGGGACTTACATTTTAATATATCACAGAATAATCATGTGTCAGAAGAGTATGCAAAACTTGAAAAGAAATGTCTGCAAATTAACAATTTGGAGTTCTTCTTTCCCTGAAGATAAAAAGCACTATATATAATCTGTAGGCTACTAGTGACGCAGACTAATAAATACTGGTAAAAGGTGGTAAAAAATTCCAACCCTTCTTATCTTTTTTATTTTCTTGAAAAGTTTAAGACCATTTTTAATAGAGATGATTGAAAGTCATCACTGAATTAATTTTAAAAGCCTTTCTGAGTTAGAGTGCAAAGAGGAACTTTAAAAGTATCTAAACAAGGGGAAATCTACAAAACCCACATTTCTTTAAAAATTATGAACTTCTATTTCAAAAAATTGGAAATGAAATTGAGTGTGGAATTCCAAAGTTTATGGCTTGCTGTATCCCATTAGACTGATTTATTTATTTTTTACTTTTGGTTTGCTGAAATGCTCTTTTTAAGATCTTTTTGAAGTGCTTAGAAAAAGAAAATTCAAATGAAAACTGAAATGGCAATTAAAAACAGGAATATGTAGGGACAGAAAACTCAGAAAATTATATTAATGGGGTTTTACAGAGTTGAGTAAGTCTGGTTTAGACATAGAATTTTTCTGTACAACTTTGTATCATACATAAAATGAGTGAGACTTCACCTAAAGCTTTCATCTCCTGAAGAAATTTCTTACAACTATTACTTTTTGTTGATTTTTTTAAACATTAATGTTTTCTTACCTTTTGCAATAAATAAATTAAAAAAAMCAAACCTGCAAGAATCAATGCAGGTGAGTTTCCTTGTGGTTAAACTACTTGCCAAAAATTCATGTTTAAAGTAGATTGAGCAGTATGGTGAACTTGTCCCAGTTTTATTTGCTCCACATGGGCAGTGTTACAATTCTACCCCTGACACTGTACACGAGAAATCAGATTCAGGACCAAGTAAGAGAAGGACAGGACTGTTATGAAATCTTTCCTAATCCCTGCAAGTGTATGGCATGACATGGGATTACCGTTATCCTCATCTTGTTTTACATAGATAATAATTTCACAGTTGTCAGAGCAGTATTCAGTTGATTTAAAAATCCATTGTAAATGGATAATAATATAGCAATTTTGTATAATAATAGCAACCTCTGTAAGGTTTGGCTAATATGATATGGATTTATTGCTATCGGATGTACATTGAGTTTGAAAATATTGTAAATGTTTAATGGAGTTCAGACTTTGTCCCCAGCTAAGGTTTCTGGACAAAAGACAGGAACAAAGAGTGTGAGGTTGAGAAATCATTCCTGCTCATTCCCTCTGAAGTGGGACTAAGGTCAAAGAGAGGTCTGTGAGACGTGAGCATCAGGCAGCTCCCGGAGCCTCATCCATCCCCAAGGCTGGGCCTTCCTGGGCAACRCACCAGAGATAGACGAAGCATCTCTTTATCCCTCCTTTTCTCCAACAGGACTCTTGCTGGGTGGCATTTTTCCCCTTGGGTACCCTTTTAGTACCCCAAAATCCAGCTAATAGATTCAACTGAAGGATCAGCTCCCGCCTTCTATGCTTGTGGCATCTCAGCCGTTGTCTTAAAGGATGCTGTTGAATTGCCCCCACTGGTTAGGCTTAATAGCTGGCTCTAAACAAATCTATTTATGCGGTGCATCTGATGTGCTGCTTTTTGGCAGATGTCTCAAACATATGCATAAGATTAACTACAGTAAAATTTTTTATAAGCTTAGTAGCTTCAGAAGCTATTTGATCTTTGAATGCATAAATGAGCACAATGAAAGCAGCCATCATAAGAATATTATGGAAGCAGTGTCCATAAAGTTGATAAACAAGCACATGCGGAGATGAGGTTGTTTGCAGCCAGAGACCCCTACTTGCTACAACAGTCTCCAGTGCTGAAATACTACTATTTAATTATCTCTTTTGAGATACAGGGCTTTGTACTCTGTTATGTGTATGAGTTTGTGTAATAGCAGTTGGTCTCCTCACAGGGTTTCAAGAAGCCTCTCTGTTCCAAAAAGGCTTGAAATCTATGTTAAAGCAAACTTACAGAACAATGTAATAGAATATAAAAACTTTCACTTTCTCAGTAATGTCTAGAATATGTTTGCTGCTTTACCAGCTAAAGGGAAAATTAACAATGTATGTAACTGTAAAAATGAAGAGACTGTTGGATTACATGTAGGTGTATCTTTATCTACATATGATTCTGTATTGACTAAAACATTATTGCTGTTGTTGTTTTTGTTGTTGTTGTTGTTGTTGTTGTTATTACCAGGCTTTTTTGCCAGCAGTAATGTTAATTCTGAATACTAAAAACTTCCTTTGAGATAAAGGTACAAATTGAATGCTGTAGGCAATCAGTAAAAAGTAAAAGTCATCTCTTTACTGATACAGTGGGAAAGGAGAGAGAAAGGACCATGAGAATAAGATATGTGGTGACGGGGGCAAATCATGCTTTACTTTCTGAAAAGACAGAATAGGCTTGCCGTAGAAGCTACATCGAAACCCAAGTAATAATGAGTCTTTTGTAGAAAAAATAGACAGGGGACAGAAGATATAGCCATAATAAAAAGTGAATGATTTTGAGGGTACCTGACAGCAGTCTGTTTTTTTCACCGCCCTACCTTAGTAGGGAGCACAATTCCATGCACTAAGAGTCTGATAAGCGTACATAAACTGATGCTGCTAGCAAGAAACGGACTAGTGACTCTGAACCATTTTAATGTCATATGCCTTTACATAGAATAGGAAAAAATGATGTAATCAAAGCAGTCACAGACTGAGAAGGAAGAGAGGGCATTACTAATAGTTCTGATTCTGGCAATTATTAACGCTGAAATAAGAAAAAGTACTGGATGTCATGGGTAGAATTTTTTGATAAAATGCTTTTTTGCTTCAAGTTGTGAATTTTTCAAAACCATATTTTTTCCCCTGAAAACATACAGATTGATTTTCTACTCACAGCAATACCTAGCCCCATCACTAGGGAGTTCCAGGGACCAGTCCATAATCTACTGTCACTTATGTGCCCATTGTTTAGTTGGCAGTGGCATTTTTGGATTTTCATTTTTCATAAAACTGTTGGCAGTTCTCAGTTTCATGTTTATACAGATCAATGAAGAGCTTTGAATTCTCACAGGTCTCAAACTTCAAATATGTTTCCAAAAGCTTCTTTATTATTTCCTACACTTTGCCCCAGTGAACACCATGGACATTTTCACAACTGCTGCTAGGTGCCAGATTAAAATGAGGGAAAGCATGTCAAAAAGCCAGTTCAATCATGTAATTCTRTACACTGTTTGAGTGTAGCACTGAGGTTTCTGGATTAGTTAACTTTAAATTCTATGTTTTAAAAATATTTTAAAATATTATATGGAGGAATAATATTAAACAGAAAGCTCATCTTCATTCTCTTATATTTTTAATGCATTCAGCCTTCTGTATAGCAAAAAGTCATGCTGATTCAATAAATAAATGACCTAAGTACTGTCTCTAAATGCTAAAAGAAAATAAAACCTCCTTTCTGTCCACTGAAAATTTGGCAATACATTTAAGAATCCAAAGAAGATGGAC
Organism: Phoebastria nigripes; assembly: GCA_035582835.1. Taxonomy (NCBI): domain Eukaryota; kingdom Metazoa; phylum Chordata; class Aves; order Procellariiformes; family Diomedeidae; genus Phoebastria; species Phoebastria nigripes. Next base: position 595,121 of record JAYKAV010002929.1, on the reverse strand, counting down.
CTGGCAAAGTTTGCAGTTCAGGAATGGGGGGAATTCACTGGGCACTTATGTTTCATTCTCAAATCCTGACATGTCTTCTAATTACAAAACATGATTCAAATCTTCAGGTGGTGTCAACTGGAATAATTCTGGCCTTTGCTAATTTATACGAGGCTGAAGATTTATCCTAGGGATGCGTCTACATTGTGCCAGGCTGTGCCACGTAGAACTGCTTAGGTTGGGAAGCAGCAGAGTCCCATTACTGTGGCTTTTTGCACCTTGCATTTGAGCAGAGCTGGTTACCTCAGACCCCTGGCTGATGATGTCCTGACCTTCCAGGGCTGGATCTCTTTGGATGGCACTGCAGGATGTCCCATAGACATGATCAGTATTTTCATAATGTTTTGTCATGGACAGCAAAAAATGTTAGAGTTATATAACAAAGCGTGTGGAAGTCCTTTGCATTACCTGGGAAGCCTTGATTAAAGATACATAATTTAAGCTGTGCTAAAATGTTATGTTTTGTGCTGGTCAGTCTGTGAAACAGAAGATACAGAGTAACTCCTTCGCTTAGGAATTTCACTCACTTGTCTGGACTGCATGTAACCTGCCAGAGGGATAGCAGAGATGATATTTTTGATTTGAATGAGGGTTGGCTTCCCTTTATATTTTAACTTTCCATCCCATCTGCCAGAGATGTCTTTCAAGTTTTTTAAGTTAGCTAGAATCACATGAAATCAGTTCACTGCATACAGACACAGAGATTTTTTCATTAGGCAAACACACAATTTTTTAGTATGTCAAAAAATCTGTTTTAATTTTTTTCCAAAAATTCTAAGTGACAAATAAACTGCTCCAACAATGGTTTTGGGTGACATTCCTTAAAAAATGTGAATAAAACCAGCAAGGAGGAATGTTATCTAATGCTGGAACAGAAAGGGAACCGAAAGGACTAAGGAGTAATCAATAACTTTTTATATATACATATATATATATATGTATATGTATATACACGTGAATTTGTTTTCTTGGAAGAGTTTTTGTATTTCACTGACAAGTGCCACCAAGATAATCCATGGTAGCTTTGGCAGAGTGAGACAATTTTGGGATTAGCACTGTCAAATATATATAGAGTACATCAGTCACACTTCCTTTCTATCGAAAATGAAGATGCCAGTTCAAATGAAAGGCGAAGCATGTTTTAGCACCTTTCCCCTTTTAACCATCTCAGAATAGAGCTCCTGACACAGCCAGCAGCCTCATCAGTGAGGTCATTGTTTCTCATTCTGCTGCTGCAGGCTGTTCTGTAATTAACTGGATGGGCCACAGCACACAGTCATACCTGAATGGAGCTAGCTGTAATTCAGCTACCAGAGCAGGGAGGACAGCAAGTGTGGGATTTGAAGGGAGCCCACCAGAGACCCTGTGGACTTGCTCATGTAGCTAAAACCGGGTTACGTGGGCTATGCCTATGCTAGTAACTAGAACAAGCTGTGCCTGTGTGCTGGCCCTGAGGGCAAGTGTCACAGCATAGCTCACGTCTACACAGCCACATTCTCTTCATTTCCCAAAATAGAGAGGCCTGGGCTGCAGCGCCAGCTGGGAGCCATTGTTGGCCTTTGCTGTCCCCAGCCTATTCCCTGGGAGAGCGCTTAACTGGCATTGGCCAGAACTGGGCTAGGGAGCATGACCACAACAGGAGCATACTGGGCAATCACACACCCGTGCTTGGGTCCATGGGCTCACCTCCACTAAATAACGTCTGTACACATGGCCATGCATACTAGTACCTGAACGAGCTAAACTAAAGCTGTCCTATATGCGCTTCACCCAACCTTTCCTCGTAGGTTGAATATAGGTACAGCCTAGTGTATGAGCAAGAAACTAGCTGAGATTAAAATAGTATTCACAGAATTGAATCCCAGCTGTAAACACCATAATATCAGTTTTTGCACTTCTCTGTTCTGCTGTGTTTGTTATACAGGAAGGGAAGTCTAAATCACTTCTCTGTGTTTATGAATTCCCAATATGCATTAACATTCAGTGCAATAAACTGGAAAATGCCAAGTGCTATTTTAAAGCTTCTTTTTCCAGACACGCTGTGCTTCATATTTGGTCCTTTTTCTTGCAGGCTCTGTAGCCACAGAAAGAATGGTGAAGACAACAGGATGAATAACGTGCTTAATTTAGAATGATTTTGCAAGCTTTTGCAAGTAGATTTCTAAAATCTCATTATGTTAAAGAGAGTTATTTCAGTTGTTTTACTTTAGGGTAAAAGAAACTGTGTTCATATTAAGGGAATGTTTTCTCTAGGTTTTCTTTTCTACAAACTAGTGGCAACATGTAATGTTTTTAGTTTCTTGGAGCTGGAGAAAAGCAAAACTTTTTATTTATAGAGGTTTATAAAAGGATCTTATTCACTCTCCAGAAATCTATTATTTGGTACAAATAATAGCATGTTCTTTACCTGCATCTCTGAGAAMCATTGCACTGCTTACATGGGAACAGATTAGAGTTTATACTAAAAATCTCCCAGAACCCAGGGATAAACAGAGATTTGGATGTGGTGACCAGTAATGTGACAACAGTGGGTGGACATTGAGTGGCAAGAATGTAGAAGGAGGGAAGCTGAATGCCATTGATTCTTTGGAGCTGAGAAACTGATAAGGAAAAAGAACCTGGCATTTATCCTTGGGATCTCTTTGGATGCAGGCAATCACCACTCCCAGTGGCAAAATCCCAGAGGAGTGGAACAGATTCACACGCTCTAGTGTTTGCTATGATTAGGGGTGGAAATAGCATGTTTAGAAATATTATCTATTTGAGGAGATAGTGGTTACTAATACTGCAGCTTTCCAGGTAAGGGTAGGGATAATGCTCCAGCTGAACAGAAATCACGCTTTATCATAGCATCAAAGAGCCAATGGGCTTGTAAGCTTGTATTTGCTTTATTTTTCTATATCTAGCATTAAAACTCCAGTTGGAAGCAATGAACTAGTGGTCAAAGCATAGGGCTGGAGTGGATTTGCACATCTCTCCTTATTCCCTGTTACCCAAGTTATACACAATCCTGTTTGCTAGTTCCTTTTCACGGCCATGCTGCCAAATTCTCCTGCTATGGTTACACCCACCCAAGCACGTTCAGTGCAGTCAGTGCAGTTTCTCAGTCTTGACAGCAGGGTAACTGAGTCAGTCTGAATTATCTCAAAAATAGCATGACAGAGTCAAGGAAAAGCAGAAGCTCAGAAACCCCACTGCTGTTTTCTAGGAGAAGCTTATGGAAAAGTTGAGGAGAAGAGGCAGAAATAATTTGTTGTTCTTTTAATAACACAGGATAACTTACTCCACCGGTCCTCTGCTGTCTTTACTTCTCCTGTATCATTCAAATAGCCAAGATTTGGGATAGGGACAGATAGTGAGTTTGGATACTCTCACCCATAGCAGGTTTCGTCTCATCAGTATGACTTAATAAAGCACTGACAAGTTTTAATTTCTGTACATTATCCAGCACTTTGCAGAATCTGAAGCTTCACACACAGAGGCATATATTTGTATGAACTGCCGCTCAAGATATTCGTGAACTGTAGTTTTTTTCTCTTTTGAGTTCTTGGGAAGGATTACATCCCAAGGACACAAATAGATAGGACAACTGCAAAGTGTTTCTAAAGCATTAAAGCAATTTTGCATGGTTTCTGCTAATGGCAGAATCTAATGTCCACTAAAATGAGAAGGAGAAGCATGAGAAGCAGATACACTCAGGGCCAAGGCACAGATATGCATATATCATAGTCTGATTTATCATGTTTAGCAAAAACATTCATTTTCCACATTAGCAGTACTGACTAACCAGTAGGCAAGTCCCAGACAGCTATTTACACTACAGCAACCACAATTGCTAAAAACCTTTGAAAATGTACTGCAGTACTTTTYGCTAATGTAAGTAAATCCTTGAGAACAGCTGACCCAGATATCTAAGATAATTTGAGTATGTCACCCACATACTAGTCCTCACAGGTATGCCAGAAGCCAAACACCTTTGAAGGTTTTCAACTTATAGTGATTTAAATGTATCCAATGCAAACACTCTCTAAACTACACTGAAATTGAAAAACAACAATAGTGCCTGGAAAAAAATGAGCTTCTTATGAATAAAGTATAGAATTATCTAAAGGACCCAGGTCAATCTAAACTTTAAGTTATAGTTAAAATGCTGATTGTTTGCCATAATAGGGCAGCTGTGCCAAAGAAACAACTGACTACAGGAACAAATCTGACATGTGTGATAGCCACTTATAAGTGGATTAAGAGTGCATGTRTGATATGAAGTGATGAGAATTTATGTTTAATAAAAAAATTATCCTTGTGAAATTTGCAGGCTGTCCAAACACACTGTGCTCCAAAAACATACGGACAGTGAATAATTTAAAGGACAAAAATATGTATTATCAATAGTCTGAGGAAAAAAAGTATTCCTTCTTACTCCTTTTCTCACAGACAGAGACACAGCTATTGAAAATGCCCTCCTATAAAAAAAAAGAAAAGAAAAGAAAAGAAAAGAAAAGAAAAGAAAAGAAAGGAAAAGAGAAAAGAGAAGAAAAGAGAAGAAAAGAGAAGAGAAGAGAAGAGAAGAGAAAAGAAAAAAGAAAAGAAAAGAAAAGAAAAGAAAAGAAAAGAAAAGAGAAAAGAAAAGAAAAGAAAAGAAAAGAGAAAAGAAAAGAAAAGAAAAGAAAAGAAAAGAAAAGAAAAGAAAAGAAAAGAAAAGAAAAGGAAAAAAGAAAAGAGGTAAAATCGCTGAGACGTATAAAATGTATCTAAACCTTTGCCAGGCTTATCAACAGAACTGCTTGCACATACCATCATTAAAGACTGAGGCATATATCCCTACTGCAGGAAATGACTATAAAAATGATTATGTGGGTATCAAGCATGCATAGCTGGTCAAACAATTTAGCTACCCACTTCACTATGAATCCTGTTCCTGGCAGTTCCACACTGCATAAATATTACAATATAAACCTGGAGACTTTTTTTTTTAATGAACCAGCTAGCTTTCYTGAAACCAAAACAAATCCATCTAACACCACCACAGAAGGTTTTGTACCCTTACATGTCCTCTTAGTATATATATCCTCAGTTTCATGGTAGAAAAATATCACTGTGATGGGTTACAGCTGAGTGGTCATGTTATTACAGACAGTGAACTGAAAAAAGTAACCCTGCAAAAAGTAATAATTATGGCTGAGAGCACCAGGAGCACCACATGGAGGGTCAGGGGACCCAGGGCTTAGTGCTGTGAGACAGGGACATGACCAAGCCAAGCGACAGACTCTATATGCTCCCAGTTTCCAAATTCTCACCTTCTCATAAATACCGTTACAGCTACTGAGTCTTGATACCATAATTTGAAATATAGGTTTATTCCCACCTTCATTGATGACACAGTAAGACTGACTTGAAAAGAGATGTACTTGGACCCAATAGTTTCTTGAATAGGTGAATGTCTGTGGGAATGATTTATAATAAAAGACGTTTTAGTGAAAGCTCTAACTAGATCAGCAATCCTTTCTGAATTCTGGGACAATCTGGAATTTTACCCAACCCTCTGACTTGGGTACCTGTTATGAAGTTGTATATTTCTGCTCAAGGAAATGATGTTTATTTTACATTGTTAGATTCAGCAAAACCACTAAGTATGGTTTGTACATTTTCAAAGAGTGCCACGGATTTTTAGTACCACACCATAAATATTCTTTGAAATACAACAGAATATGCATAACAAGGGGAGACAAAACAGAAAAGAGGAGAACTCGGAAGTCAAATGTTCATTCTCTATAGGAAAAAATCCTCTTTCTCACTTTTCTCTTAAGAAAACATTTCACAGGCAAAAAAGCTTACAATAAAGAGCTTCTTGCTTTGCTGAATATCTTTCCGGGGAGTTGGGAAGGAAAGAAAAAATGATAATCTGTGAATTAATTCTCTGTTGATTTTGATTAAAATTCCAGACTTTTAATGAAGTGGAAAACCCACAAGGAAGAAGAGAAAAGTAATGTTTCATTGATGCATAGGAAGGCTGGACAAAATACAATGAGAAAAATATGACTAAAAGGCTTCTTAAAAGGAATAAGAGACTTGTTTTTCCTTTGCTAATATGTAAATATGTCTGGAATATATTCCCTTGCTCCAACAACAACTGCAGTAATTGCCACAGCTTCTCTAAGTCTTTCACTGATGGTCTGAAAATTCTTTGGATTCTGTCTTTAATCAAAATTTTTCCTGAAGCATTGTGAGCAGGGGCATCCCACTGTAGTAGCCTGTCCCCAGACAGTTCCTAGCACTGTTTTCAGTACATAGACCAGAGATAACCATTCTCATCAAGACTGTACTTCATCCTCTCTCCAAGGGCACAAACAGTGGGATTTCAGATGTGCTCAAAAGACTTCGGAGCATGACTTCCATTAATATTTTTTATTTTGTTGTGGTGAAAATGTCACCCCACACTTAGAAGCTTTATCCTTACTCCTTCACCTTGAGCACTTCTACAGAGCACCTTGAGCACTTCTACAGAGCAGGCACCATCCAGGCCTGTGAGGAACCTGAGGCATGTGTAAATACTGATGGCTCCGTGGTAGACCTTCGAAGCCATTTCACAGCACACTGCAACACTATGCAACAGTACAGGACCAGATTAAGTGCAGAACACTTCATCCGTCACTCATCACTTGACTGCAGCAGTTTTTGAAAATGTCAACAAACCAGTGAAAAGAATATGATTTATAGATTACACTAGAGCGGCTTCTAATTCTGTACTCTGTCTGGATTGTAATAGGCAGAATTCAGTAGGCCTCTATTACAAGAATACACTTGAATCTTAAATTCATTGTCAATGTACTTTTCTTATCCTTGATAAAGTAAATAGGAAGTTTTAACGAGTAGTGAAAACCAAAACCATCAGGAAATCAACAGAAACTAAAAGTGAAGGGATTTTTTACAAATGGAGTTTAAATAATTATCAGTGCACAGAACATGGAGCTATTCTGTGAAACACTTAATAGGTTAAACCACTGTCAAACAATTACACAGTATTCTCAGCACTGAGAAACGTAAATGGTATTTGCAGGAAGTTAGTTAGTGTAGGAGAGCAAATGAGCAAAAAAACATAGAAGACAACCAGTTCATCTGCAAGAATACAAGAAGATAAATGGCCTTTACAGAAGAAGAGAAATGTTCGTGAGTCTTTATAGCCTAGCATGTTACACATCATTTGCTGTCATTGGTATAAAACTCCTTTCTAAAGCAGTGATAACTATTGTAAGCTGTTCTCATCTGCAGCTGAAACAAAGAATTCACAATGGCATTTCAGGCTCTTTCCCCCTCCTTTCTCATCCTACTCCTTCTAAAATCAGTTTATCTCACCATATTTTCGGCAAGACATCTCAGATACTATTTATTCAGGTTTTGTTTTGGGATTTTTTGTTTTGTTTTAAATTATCTGAAGGTGGTTTTAAATCTGGAAATGCTGAAGGCCACCAGAAGAAAGTTATAAAAATAACTACTGTTTTCAAGCTATGAAATACTTCAAAACCATTGGCCTTTTCACTCTGGCTTTTGGAGCTTTCCTAAGGTTTCCACTACAAAGAAACTGTGTTTTTGAAACCCAGCTCAAGGTCCAGGGTCAGTGTGCATTAAAAGGTCTCTGTGTCAGCGTGGTGGGTTGGCCCCGGCTAGAAGCCAAGCACCCACTCAGCCGTTTGCTCACTCTCCCCTATCCAGCAGGACGAGGGAGGAAATAGGGAGAACAGGGGTGAGAAAACTCATGGGTCAAAACAAACAGACAACTTAGTTACCAAGTACTGTTGTGTGAAAACCAGATTGGATTTGAAGAGTTTAACTTAATTTATTGCCAGTTAGCATAAATATTTAATTACCGATTTGGTAATGGGAAACAAACAAAAGACAAACATTTAAGCACCTATCTTCCGCCTTTCCCAGGCTTAACTTCACTCCAGACTCCTCTCCTCACCCCTTGTTGTCACTGCAGGTTACACTCAGTCCCTTCAGGGAGGCAAGGAGCAGCACAGGGGATTGTGGTCAAAGATGTAGTTGTTTCTCTCTGCAGCTCCTTCCTTTACATGCTTTTCCTGTGCTCCGGTGTGGGTCCTCAGCAGACTGCAGTCCCTTCGGTGTTGTGCCTGCTTCATCATGGTGCACCTCCTACTCCTYTAGCTGTGGTGTTCCCTCTGTTGTTTCTCACTCTTTCTGTTCATGCCTCCTTTCACTGCTCCCTTATTCCCTCCTCTGTTCCCTCTCCCATCAGTGTTTTCTGCTCTTAAGTATGTTTTTACAGAGGTGCCACCAACTTGGCTGATGGGCTCTGCTGTGTCCTGTGGTGGGTCTGTTGCAGAGCCTTCTGGAACCGGCTGTGTCCAGCACAGGGCAGGCCCTGACCTCCTTCCACAGAAGCCACCCCTGCAGCTCCCCCTCTACCAAAACCTCACCACCTACACCCAACACAGTCAGGAATTTTCATTCAATGCCAAGGTACAGGGAAGAATGTAATTCTCTTTCTCTTAATGACATATTCCCCAACCAGCGTTTCTGTAGGTGCCACCTCAGCTCAAGACTGTAAAACCTTCTACAGGAAATTTTGGTGAATGTACCCAGTGGGGCTACCAGGCACTTTTGGCCTCCAAACTCCAAAACTAAAACATGCAATTATGGGTGGAGGTACTCCCAGGCCCAGACACACTGCTTTCATCACAGCGAGGCTCCAGGAGGTGAAATAGTTCACAGAGAAGAAGTGCTAATGCTGTGCTTGAGAACAGATAGAATGCAATACCTCTTCCTCTTATCCAAAAGCAAATAGCAATAATCTTATCCAAACTCTAATAGGGAACCTAAGTTTTATATTGGCCATGATTTGAGGGGGGGTTCAAGCGCACCMCTTTTGCTGTGTGACACCAGTCAGGTCAGCTACTTTTGAACCGAAGAGTTGTAAGTCTGTTTTCTGGGACAAAAATCTGGCAGRAGCCCAGGAAGCTCTGTGGCACACAAGGGATACTAGCCAAATTTTTCCAGGTAGCTTAAGGGAGGTTGATTTTCTTCAGGTAAGGGTCTGAACTTCTTTGGCCCATTTGAAAAATCCTCACTTCTGGTCTTAGTGGTCAATCCTTTACTTTACAAAGTCTGACACTAATTCCTAACATACTTCTCGTGGAAAGCTAAGTCAATCAAGTACTTTTCACATGRATGGAGAATTGGGGAGACAGCGGAATTACTCCCTTTCCCTCACACTACCTATTTATCACTGACTGATTTGAATATGCTTCCCCTCTTTTAGGTAAGCACAAAATTAATTTATGAGCATGGATTAGGCTTCTACAAATATTTTTCAAATGATCAATATTCTTGAAAAAGAGATGTTGGCTTAAGAGGATGAAAATATGAAGGCAACAGAAATCTCAAGTCTTGCCATGTTCAACCATTGCTGAAAGATACATATCTATTGTGTTATGAAAACCTACGACTGCTGTTTTGCATGTCAACCATTTGCAGTGCTGAACTAAAGGGATGGCAATTTTAATAATAATAATGTAATTGCACTTTGAGTAATTTTGCATATTGTATTGAATTCAAAAGCTTTGACTTTGACTTACAGCAGCATCAGAAAATGTTTTGATTCTACAAAGCACAGTACGAAGACTTTCATCAGCCTACAGCCTTCAGGAACATAGGTCTCTTTCCAAAAATAGCTTAACTCCTTCTACCAAATGGAGAACACCTAAATCAAAACTCTTCAGTGTGTCTGCTATGTATATCGTGTAGCATAGAGAGCACTGTAATTAGTCATCCCTTCCCGGTGGCAATTACTGGAAAAAGTTTAGACTTCAAGAACAGTGTGTCTCTTTTCAAAACCTATCAATCATTTTTAAAATTTGCAGATTATATAAAACATTTTGCATGCTTACAGTCTGTTAAATTTTATTGCTACATCTAGCCTGAGGATCGGAGTTCACTGGCATTTTAGTAATGCAGGGGGATTTAAAATTTGTATATGAAGTTGCTAACTTTATTAACAGCAATATTATTCTTACTATGCTTTTGCTGTTTCCTTCATTTAAGGAACTGAACATCAGTTAAGTGAGTCATTAGTATCCCTGTTAAGTAATATTTGATATGGCAGACTTCCCCAGGCAAACATTTTGATTTTAAGCTCATTATTTTATACAGTTCTAAATCCTTATACAAGTAACTTGTATAAAAGAGATACTATATGGAAACCTAAACCGATCAAGAAGCTTCCAAAGTTTTATTTCTGAAGATATAAACACTTTTGCTGCTGTTCTGCAAGTGTTGACTAGTAATGTATTCATGTTTGCTTTTGAACAGCACAAAATACTGCTTATCCTATCAAAGCATAGAAATCATAAATAATAGTGTGGGGCAGTCATGATCATAAAGATAGCATTAGCTTCTGGTGAGTGCAGCGAATTGGAAAGGATGCAGTGGCAAAAAACAAAGATTGTGTTAACCTTAATGGTAGAAGTGGGGGAAAGTTGAAGGTATAGTTCCTCTTGTGAGGGTATGGTTTGAAGCAGCAGGCTAACGAGTTGCTTCATATGAAATTTTCAGCCTCTATCAATCCACCCATTTACCGTAAGAATACAAGAAAAAGGTGCCTGGAGTGAAACAGCCTGAAAACCTCTTTGTTTCTATTTATCTGGGAACTTGAAAGGGCTAGTTAATGAACAATGAACAGACTTGTTACTTACTGATCACAATAGCAGCGATGTGTGTGCATGATGGCAAAAACAATATGCGCCATAGTGCAAGATTAAAAAGGGAATTTTTTTTAGAAAGTAATATTTAACTTTATCAGAGAAGTTACTGTTGACAATTCATTGGTTTTAGGATAAGCCTTCACACATAATGAGCAAAGATTACACATAATGTAACATTTTAAAACTAAAAATCTGTGCCACATGAATCATTCATACAGAATGATGTTGAGACCACTGAGATTAGCTAGCAGAGGTAACAGCGTAGTTTTCAATTGCTCTCAGTCATGGCAGTCTCAAGCTAGAGAGCACCAGTCTCAGGATATTCCAGTATCAGAACATCACCTCAATACCCTTCCATTTTCACAACCATAGCCAGTACTCTGCAGCTGCATTAGATGCACGTTGTGTGACCTTTGTGGATGTGTGTGAGGTAGGGAAGGGAAAGCCTGTGCTGCACAGGACAGGAAATCCCACCGACAACCTAAACTATCCATACTGTTACTTTGTGCCACTGTAGGACAGGTATATAAATGTATGTCATGTAGTTTTTATGCGATCTCATTAAATGAGCCATGGGAGCTGTGATCACAGGAAGCAGTGGAGCTGGTCTAGCATACTGCTCTTTCTGGGTTAGCAGAACTTGCTACTCATCTTTCTCCTACCCTTTCCAGGCACCTTTCTAGACACTACCTTATTGCCATGAAGATCTACACAGAAAATTATACCATAGCCCCGGCAAGGAGAAGTCCTAAATAGTCATAAAACCAGGTCTTTGCAGTGAAGTGTTTCTCATTGCATTCAAAATAAAATCCAACTATATGTCTGTATAGAGGCAGCCATACAAGATATATGCACTCTTCTATCAGGAGGCAGATTTTAAATAGGGCAATGACACTTCCAGTATTTTGCTATAAAAAGCAATAAGCCAGAGTGGAGCTGTCTTGAACCYGGCATTCAGCAACTTGCAATGGACTCAGAATATGTTATTTCATATCTTCTATTACAGAAATATTTCCAGTCTTACTGTAGCTATTGTTGCTATGGTTCCCTGTGTTGGAATACATGTTTATCTGCACATTCCCTATTGCTGAGGCTACCTCATATGATAGCAAAATGAAAGGAGATGCACGTTTGAAATCTTCATCCTCCGGAATGGGGGAGTCCAGGGTGTGCTGATGTAGACTACTTCGGAATAACGGCCTCAAATACACTACCAGGTGTACAACCACTGAAAGAGTGAGTTAGGACATAGCTCAGTTTTGCAATGGAATGTCTTGTAAGTGCATAAGCTTAGCTCTGAACAAGCTGGTTCATTTTTAAAGCACAAAAAGTGCATCTCTGTAGTAAAGTGTGGTACTACACAGAGACTTTTCAGCTCGGTCCATGCCGGTTAGCACAGATTCCAGAAACAGTATTGTCTGCTGTTCTGCTTGGGCAGTCTCTTTGCCCTAATTCAGAGTAGCTTTCAGTGCTCTAATGCATTCTGAGATACTGGCTTCAGTCCTGAAACTAGCAGAACTGTGCCAGTATGACTGTGCACCACCACCAGTAAACTCAGCCCCATGCTTCTATTGCTTTACTGCTTTCAGCAGACAAACCAGTTTATATGGAGTCCCTTGGGTAGCCTCACAGTAATCCTTGGAGCAGTATTGAATGTGTCCACTGACCATAAAGCACAAGAGCAAATCAGAGCCTGCACTGGGACTGTTCTTTAATTAAAAAGAGAGTTATAGAGAACAAAACATCAGTCAAGGTTCAGGATTTACTCTTCAGTGTCTTTCCCAACAAAGTACAAGGTTGCTTCTCTCTTCTGTGTTCCGCATGTACATGCTGCAAGAAGAGAGGTACTTGATACCAAGATACAAAGGCTCATGGGCATCAAGGATGCTACCCCCAGACAAGCAGCTCTCCTGAAAGAGGCTAGAATGGCTGTGAATACACTTCAGCTGAGCCAGGTTCACTTGCAAACAAAGTTCAAGTTAAAAAAAATGAGGGAATGGAAAAAAGAGCAAACAACATGTTTATTTAGTTCCCAGTGACTCTCCTACTCACTGGCTCTGTTGTCCTACTCACTGCTGAGAACAATTCAGGAGGCAGGTCTTCCTCACGGAGCTCCACGAGGACTGACCTTAGCATTTACTCTGTTATCCCCATGGTGAATACTGCATAAAAGCCCAGCATAGCACAAAAATTGCAAAAACCCCAACTCAGCTAGACCCTTGGGGGAGGTGCTCTTTGTACTCTTCCTGCCCCCTATAGTCAAATAGAAGCCAGTCAAAAACTCTCTCTCCCTGGCTTTTGCAATATGGGAGAGTTTTCAATCCAATCTCTTCCTCTTTCTTTTCCATGCAGCACTGACCTAAGCATGCTCCGTGCAGCAGAGTCACACAGAGCAAACAATTTTTTGTCAGGGCAGAATTCAGCCATGTTTATTTATATAGCTAGACTAATCACTGCAACCTTCTGATGGTCACCATGTGTCTGGCAAGCTTCAGCTGCGGTGTTCTGGGAAGCTACAGCCTTGCTTTCTCCCATGCATTCCCCTATGCAGCCCCGAATGAGAGAGGGAGCACTGGGAGACAATGAAAATCCAGCTTCTATACCTACATATTAGAACAGCTGAACTTTTGCTCCCTCCTTATTCTTCCTGTCCACATCCTGCAAATCCAGCAACTGCTTGAGACTGTTCTTTATACAGAGCACAATCTGAGGTGAAACATTTGTAAGAACTAGTGCTGCATGCATTTTCACATGAACTATCGCACTTAGAAACAAATGCTATTTAAAGTGGATTGTCCCAGGAGTCTCTCTCAGTCACCACAATGCACTTTCCCAGAAGGGGTTCAATTTCAGGTCTTGAACTTGTCCCACGCTCCCAGACCTTCTGGGCCAAAGAGTGTGGCAGAGTCATTAAACCCGAACCCTAGCTGGGAGCTGGTACTCTGATAGSTCAGTTCTGAGCCATTCAAAAAATGAAGTTTGTGTATCCAAAGGGGGAATCAAATTTGGCCTTCCTCAATCAGAAGCCGACCCCCTGCCACCCCAAGGAAGGGAAGTGGTGCTCTAACCACTCCTGGGAAAGAAAACAACTGTCCTTCCCACTTTTTCCCTTCCCAAAGAAAACCCCCAAGGAAAGCCATAATAACGAAAAGGGGGAAATTTTAAAGAGCAAACTGAAAACTACAAGGATTTTTGCTATCCTTATTAATTTTTGCTTAAAGCTATCTAGAACCTGAAGGACTTCAACAGGTACCTGATTTATTTTTTGTGGTGCTAAAAATCTGCCTTTTGTGGAGAGTGTCCAGTTTTGAAAGATATAGGGGTTGAAGTTGATAGGGAATGTGAGGGACGTAAGGGGAGGGGTTAATCAGTGCCTTGTAAGAGAAGGCCCTTTGTTTTGAATATTCTCTTCTTTTCTCCTGTTTTCTAAAATTATCTGGCAAACAATGCAGATGGCTTACAGCAGTCTGTTTCCTTTCAAGTCAGTGATGCTGTGCTGATTTGCACCTCTGGGGAAACCCATGAAGGTAGCRACAGTCTAATACCTGTAATCATCTGCTGCAGTCTCAAGAAAATTTCTTATCAAAACTTTTCAGTCTGGCTTTAAAAAGTACTGTTACGATTTTTCTATGTTCAGGAATGCCATGCATCAGCCACTTTATGAGGGTTAAGAAGATGGACAGTTGAGAAACAAGAGCTCAGTTTTGGTATTATTATTTGTTTTCAACATGTAAGATAGAAGTCGTGGGTTCTCAGGAAACACTTTTGTTAATGTTCTGTGAGAAGAGGACAGAATCACCCTCAACATCAGCTTTCCCTGTTTATCTCCATGATACGTGTTGCTGAGTTTCCTAAACATCCACTAAAAAGAACAGAAGCTGGAGGTTTAACCACCAACTGGGAATCTCAGAACATGAACCAGGGTAAAGCTTGATATCATGGGGCTTCCATGCATTCAAAGATAAGATAATTGATAGAGAAAAGGGCATGGTATACCTTTCTAAATACACCTGGTGGTCAAGAATAAGTAAAGCCGGAGAAAATAAATGGAACATGCTTCTGAACTCACCAGTGACAATTTAGGGACTTACCATAAACATACACAGTGGCCATATTGGTTGGGGAATCAAGCATCAAGCTGAGGACAGAAGGAAGATAGGAGGGAAGGGGGAACAAGAAGGGGTCCTCACTGAGGCTGCAAAGATGCTATGCGGAGATGTTAACAGACTTTGCTCAAGCTGCAGGGACAGCAATAAAGTAGACTATAGTGTGGATCTCAGTATAAATCAGCAGCTGTAACACAGAAATCACTTGACCTGACTGGTGATAAGCATCAGAAGATAAGTGAATGCTCATCCGTGGGCTGCAGAAAGGCTCACTGACGTTCACGCTAGCCACCAAGCTGTCAGTATGGTGTGCTTGCGGGGAAAAGTCTTGTATTAAAAGAGACATACGCACTATGATAGAACAGAATTGAGTGAAATATTGCCAAATAATATTCAGGGTGTGGATATTTCATTAACTACTTACTTACATTGTTACTACCTTTTCTTAAGCTGGTATCATGGTGTCTTTCCCTAAAAAGTCCTTCCTCGTTTTATGCACACAGTGGAGGACTTTGGGGAAGGACTGTACTGCTTAGTGAGGGTACCCAGAAAAGAGCTATTACCATGCACACCTGGCAGAATTTCCATTTCATTTGTTCCATTGTTCATGTATGTTACAAGTACCTGACTGCAGAAAGAAAAGACTTAGTTTTAAGCTCAGACACAGATAAGCTCCTGAAAAATCAATTTTAAGACTAGAAGGAACCTTAATAATCTCAGAGAATGATCTTCTGCATGCAAGCGGTAGGGTTGGCAGAGAGTAGATCTGTGTATTTTCTGCTTCTAGCAGATATTCAAGGTTAATACAAGAAGTACTTCAAGAAAATGAGAATCATTAACGGAGATCTTTTAGCAGATAAATGGAATGGCCACATTGCCATCTCTTTAACAGCTGCCCTATGTTTTTTGGCTCTCTGTTGCAGCAGACAATGACTAACTGCAATCAGTTCATGTATTGGTACTTATAGACTGGCAATTTAATTTCTGCAAAGCACTGAACTTTATCCCAGTATTTCAGTAGCCAGTTATCTACATTTGGTAAACTGAGGAGTAATTTGTGACTAAATGAGTGTTTTGTTTTGTTTTGTTTTGTTTTGTTTTGTTTTTTTAAGTCTCAGAGCAATGCTCCCCAATTATAAACTTACCCATGAATTCCAAGATTTTTATACAGTGCTAGAGCTTGCAATGTCTTTGTTAGCAATTTTGGAGCTAAAGTCAAGGATGTGTTCTCAGATAGAAGGCCTTGTGTATCTCCTCTGGTAATGGAGAATGGCCAAGAGACCCTGGTAATAGCCCTCATACTGAAAGCAGCAGAACTGCCCCAGTGTGGTGACCCAGCTGGGCTGTTTAGCTTTACTGATACAGAGGGTATAACTACTGTGCTTCAAGCTTCAGGATTATATTGCTTCAGGGCAGTGCATTTCTTTGCGGAGGAACAGTCATGAGCAAGCACATTTGATGGTTACTCAATGGTCTTTTCATCTTGACATGTCCCCAGAAGTTTATGTTCTCCTAAGGGAGACAACCCTCAGGGCATAGGCAGGATGTAAAATGAAATGGGGTGACAGAACTATGGTTTAAAATCTTTCAGCAGATTGRAAATAGTTTTCACAATACTATTTTGAACAACTCATTTCACCTCTACCTACAGAGGCTTTCTGGGCTAGTACTTGGACAAAACCTCTATTGGTACGAGAAAATAGGAGAACGTATGAGGAAGGTTATGCCTGTTTAGACTTTTGAAAGGTTAGCAGTAATCAACAGTGATTTATCCTGCTTGCAAATTCCATTTGCAGCCTTTAGTTTAATCTCTTCAAATCTTTGATATCTTATAACACTAAAGGTGCTTATAAACCTGGTAGAGTAGATTTTTAGAATATGGAGCTAGGTAGGACTTAAACTGGGCTCTAGGTATAAGGAATCCATTCTTTTTTATTTTTATTTCAGTAGGACTTAAAGTTCAGGAGATATATTTCAGGTTATATATTCCAGGATTTAATTCATCCCTTGGGTCCCAATTATGCTCTGATTTACACTCCACATAATTCCACTAAATCAGTGCTCCTACTCCACTCCCTGTCTCTAGCTACCGGTTAATGCTGTGCTTGTTCTTATATCACATCTCTCCCACAAGGCTGTGCAAACCCTCTTGCTAATCAGAGTAGAGATGGTGTACGTTCCTGATGGGCAGAGAAATGAAGCAATGAACACAAATCCTGACACCAAGATCTTACTTACAATGTATGGCCCCATTTTTACACATAGCTGCTGACAGCACATACATATGCTGAAGGGCACAACACAATTCTCACTACATAAATGCAAGCAGGAGAGCTTGGTGTGCAGTAATTGTGTTTTCAACAGTCATCTCYCTTGTGGTTCCTTCCTTTTGAAAATATCCATATAAAAGATTCAGTTAAAGTGCTTTCAGTTAAGGTGTTTAAAATTAAGTGTTTTTTCACCTTCCCTCAGACAAGTGACACRTACCAGCACCTTGCTGTCTGAAAGATGTCACCTGCCCTTTTATTGAAGCACAAGGATTGGAATGGCAAACAAACCAGTTCTGCTGAAGGAATTTTGCTTTTCCTTTATCACTAAGAGACACAGCAGAGAGTGAATGGTGTTTCTTCTGTTTCAGAAGAGCCTTGATTTTTGTCCACATGTTTAATAAAAATAAAGCTACTTGGTATCTGTGCCAGCATGTGACACTACTTCTTGCTGCAGAGTCATGAAAAATTCATGCATTACGTATTGGTGTGCTGGTTTTGGCTGGGATAGAGTTAATTTTCTTCATGGTTGCTAGTATGGGGCTATGTTTTGGATTTGTGCTGGAAACAGTGTTGATAACACAGRGATGTTTTCGTTACTGCTGAGCAGTGCTTACACAGAGTCAAGGCCTTTTCTGCTCCTCACCCCACCCCACCAGCGAGGAGGCTGGGGGTGCACAAGAAGTTGGGAGGGGACACGGCTGGGACAGCTGACCCCAACTGACCAAAGGGATATTCCATACCATATGACGTCATGCTCAGCATATAAAGCTGGGGGAAGAAGAAGGAAGGGGGGGACGTTCGGAGTGATGGCGTTTGTCTTCCCAAGTCACCGTTATGCGTGATGGAGCCCTGCTTTCCTGGAGATGGCTGAACACCTGCCTGCCGGTGGGAAGTGGTGAATGAATTCCTTGTTTTGCTTTGCTTGCGTGCRCGGCTTTTGCTTTACCTATTAAACTGTCTTTATCTCAACCCATGAGATTTCTCACTTTTACCCTTCTGATTCTCTCCCCCATCCCACCTTGGGGGAGTGAGTGAGCGGCTGTGTGGTGCTTAGTTGCCGGCTGGGGTTAAACCACAACAGTTGGTTAAGAATGTCATCCTTCCCTAAAACGCAAAAGGCAATACTTCACTTAAACATTGATTCAAAATAAAAATATCACAGAGACTTGTCCCAAGCATGGTACATTACACAAGCATGTAAAATGAAGAAAGGAAGAAAGGTCACATTAAAGGGAATGCAAGATGTATTTAATCTGGTTAAACAGACAAACTCTCCAGGGCAGGAACTGTCTACTTATGTGTCGGTGTAGTGCCTTACACAGCAAAGCTCTTACTCAGTGGAGCCTTCAGACCCTTGAACATCACCACCACTCAGGATTATGGGAGTTAAGGGAAAGAACGAGTCCCATATTTGATTTTCATTGGCATAGCTGATTTCCTCTGACCTTTGTTTACAGTCTTTGCATTTCACTGTACTTAAAATACAAGCAAACCCTACTGCAAGTTACATTACAGAGAGTATGCTATTAAGGAATACCATTTTCTAATATTTATTAGGAGGATTGTTGTAGCACATAGGCCTTTCAGTCACATACATGGAGAAACGYAAGAGAAAACTAGGAAAATGACAAAATAATTGCACATCATATTTTAATGAAAAATCCCCAAAGAGGCTCAGTTTGTAATATAATTCAAACTATTGAATTGCAGAATAGAAAGTTATCTGCCTAATAAAAACATCACAGGTTTCAGCCCTGATGTGAGTACCAACTTACTGCCTTTTATTCTATTAACAACATCTACACCAAAAGCTATGTATCTCTGTAGGTACAGCTAAAAAATTAATTTCTCAGTCATAACAGTGAAGGTCTCTAAACAGTGACTTTATGCAAAACAAAACAAGTCTACAAAGAATTTATGCAGTTGTCCATGCTGCCCAGCAAAGTGAGAATCTTGCTGCACACGCTGCCTACCCCAATATGGTCTGGGAGTGGAGTGGCTTTGCTACATATAAGCAGTAAAGGGGGAGGCATTGGCAAGCTTTGTGGATAGAACTAAAATCATTAGACCTGCTAACATAATTGAAAAGCAGTAAAAATGCTTTTTTGGCATAAAAACCCTTCTTCAGGTTTTATAGCTCTTCAGTCTAAGAGTCCGTCTAATTTTTCCAAGTGCACTAGCTGAGTCTACTGAGTGACCAACTTGTGAGCCTACCATCTAAACCATGCCGTCTTTTGTATTCCATTTTTTCTTACACACTTCTCTAATCAGGAAGTCAAAAACACGCAATCATAACCCTGCTTCCCCATTTCGACTATTGCTTCCCTGCTATGGGTATTTAGGCTTTGGAACAGATGAATACTAAAATTTATCATTTCTCATAGCAAATTTTCTGAAATTGCTTTCTTCCCCCTCTTCCAAAAGGTGAATGTATGTTTAAATAAGTCTGATTACCATCTTCTGAATGTTTATACTCTGTATTTTAACGAGGGACAAGCTGTGCACTAAGTAGCAGTATTTTAAGGAGGGACAAGCTGTGCACTAAGTAACAGAGGGTTAATCTCAGCACCTTTTGATGGCTCACGTGATCTCATCTTAAAAGTACGTGAGTTATAAAAGACAATAATTAGACATTAAACAGTTATGAATGCAGTGGATGGTGCTCTTGTTTAAAAAGAGTACAGAGTTAGTTTGATAGCTCTTATCTTGTGCATTTGTAATATTTTCTGTAGAATTAAGATARCCTCTCCAATGAGAAAGTTTACCCATATTCTAGTAATTTGTTTCTCATGATCTTGCAATTTAAAGAGTCACTTGATAAACCCTGAATTGTGCACTTACATGGTAATGTTCTCTTTTTATTGTTCTCCTAAATTTGCATTCCAAACAGTAAGTATCTTTCAGTGCTGCCTAGGTTAGCCTCAGACAAGTGATTTTTCTACCAGGAATGGCAGCTTTGCATTTGAGAGTTGGCACTGTCATTTTTTCATTACAGGATCAAACCTAATTTAAATCACATAGATTCCATCTGTCAGTTTATTTTCAGAATTTAATATCTCACTATTTGTCACCCATGATTAGTATGTTAGGGAGACCACGGGACTCTTTTCAACTTAAAGAGATAGTTTTACTATGTATAGCTCCCTCAAATACATTGTCCTTCTTGTCCTTTTCTAAAGAAAACTCACCTCAATCATTTGGGAATACTATTTTTCTGCATTTGATGCATTAACACTTGCCTGAATACAAAGACCTCATTTAATCTCCAGTAAAGAAAATAGACATGAAGTATTTCAATTAGAAAGTTTGCTAAAAGCTACAAAGAAAGCTTTCTTACTGACGGTGATGTCCTGTGTGGTTAGGTCAGTAGTACATCTTAATAGGCATGACACAGTGAAATCTTTTGCACTGTTCTTCACAGGGAGAAGACATCTTTGCCTATGTCCTTTGACTGAAAGTGAGGAAATTATTAAATCCATCCTACAACACACCTATTTTGAATCTTCTCTTTTTGGGAATGAAGTACTAAAACAGGTACAGATTTAGACTTCCTATAATTTAAACTTGGTAATGCATATAGTGGCCTGTCCTTCCCATTAAAACTTCTGTGCCGTGCTACCCAGAAATGCGGTCCCTCTCCCCTCCTCTCAGGCAGGTCTAAAATCCTAATAATTAGACTTTGTGATGTGAGACCATTTCACTAAATAAGATGAGAGTTTTCTAACCCTCTGAGCCAGGTGTGACCTCCTTCTTTCAGACTATATGTGAGATTCTTTGATTTACATGGATGCGCATGATCCATCATGACCTGATCAATCAGATTTCTGCTGGGTTGACTGTTATTTTGTGCAGGTAATTTAATATTACCGAGCACAGCTTTTTCTAAGTTCGAAGTTCATATCCATCATCCCCCTTCCTTAAGTTGTGGGAAGGTACATGTTTAGGTCACTGCCAGTCGAAGATCTGTAGAAACCCACTTACATGGGGCAACAGACAAGACTCTGGGACTAAGATGACAGTCCAAAGACAGTGGCCTGACAATGTTTATATTGAGTGGCGTTGCTAGTATCTGTCAGGCTATGTTGAAATGTTCAGCTCTTAATTGTTGGTGATTCCAAGCAAGTCAGGTGGTGGTGTTTGTTTGGTTAAACAGAGAAAGAAAAAAAMCCCAACTTCTAATGAAAATCTTAACTCAGCTTTCTTCACCTGCCTTTCACATCTCACTATTAAGTTCAAAGACAAAGAACCCCTCTGAAAATACTGTATATTTCCTTGTCCAAATTGCACATGACACAGTGGCTTAATATTTGATCCTTGAAGACAGTTTGCCTTTTGTTATTCAGAATGCATGTGTTTTAGAAAGAAATATACAGATAATACTAGCCTGTTAATATTAACTTCTCTCACAGAGCAGTAATTCAGGAATAACTTGACTGATATGGGTCTCACCAATAAAGAATTTGTGTTAGTGAGATAAGAGAATGACTGCAATACCAGATCTATCCAAATTGTCCTTCTTGCCTTCAATAGGCTGTGTAAGGTATGCCATACAGAATTCCACCCAGAATCCTTATGTGATTATCTGTACAGAACCAGTGACACTTTAGAGGTTTTATCCTAACCTAAGCATTTCTTTCTCACAAACTTTGAATAGATTGAATTATAACAGTGAGACATGTACAAGACTTGTAAGGAGACAGTGTCAGTAAAGGTTTCAGTCACCAAACATGCTAGAAATTTTTCTGTGCTTTCTGCCAGAATAGCTCAATTCTTTGTAATGTAATTTGGCTTTCAGTTTAAAATACAAGTAAAAAGATTGCTTGTAATTCTCTTCAAAACCCATGTAAATACTGCTTTGCCCTTCTGCTGTGCCTTCCAAAACAAAAGCATCTGCAAATATTGTTCCAGCCCCCTTGGAGGCTAGCTAATTAAATTGCACGGCTTTGGAGACATATCTGGAAACAGACTCCGAGGTTAAATAATGTGCCAGAGAAAAGGGCAGAAGTCTGCATCTTAGTTATGAACAGAAGCCAAACCATGCAGCTACTAGCCATCCATTTTAAGTTATATGACTGCTTGTCATCTTCTTTTGATTAGAGCTATTTCTTTGACCACAGACACAGGATAGTACAGTGAAACCTCATGAGTATTTATTTTCCTCACTGTGCATCATTTAGAAATGTTGGTTCCTGTATGCCTAGTTTAACACACTTTTCTGGTATGACCCCTTGGTGGAATGATTTTGACACTCACTGTCCTGACTGTTCCCTGGGGTGCAGTCCCTAATGGTGGCTTTGGAGGAAAAAMCAGCCTTGTACTTTTAGAAAACATGATCTCCAAACTGAGTTCCTGCGACTGGATTGATTTATAATTGAGGCAATTCCAATTTTACACCAGCTTTACAAGTTTGCCGTCTTACAGGAAGGTGCTTCACATTTACAAAGGAATGAATTTACTGCAGCAAACTCCTTTATTCGACAAGCACACAGGAGGAGCAGTGTCAAACTAGTGGTTTTCTGCTAGCAGGGAGCAGCTCGCACTGCCTGGGGTGCCTTCCCTGGCACCATGCTGGGGAGCTCAAGCCAAAGTCCTGCACCACCAGTGACACTAAATGGAGGAGGTCCCTTAAGTTTCCTATTGCAGCGAGGCTTAGATGGCTTTTGGCTTGTGCTAGCTCGCTCACAGCCCCTGACAGAGCAACTGCCACAGCTTTCATTGCTGGATCTGGCAGGACTTGTGCTAGCAGTGATGAAGCCAGGACACCGGTAACAAAATTTTCTTTGCCAGTTTTGCTCCACAAGGAGGGAAGCGGATTCATCCTGCTCAGAGATAGCAACGCAGTATTTTTTGTGGCAACCAGAACTATTCTAAGCACAGAAGCTGTCAGATTGCAAATATTTAGATGAGGCACTGCAAGAAATATAATGTGAAAGAATCCTACTGCTTTCTGATTAACACAATATTCATCACCATCCAAACTCTAGCATAAGGTCAGGCACCAGTTTGTCATTGTATTAATCATTTTTATGTCTCAGCTCCAGTCACAGAAAAAAAGGAGTTAAACAACTCAGTTTACAACTACTAAAAATAAACTTGCAGACTTGCTGGATTCTTCCACATTAAAATGTAAACAACTGTCAGCTCTTCTGGAAAAGCTAGTTTTGCCCTGCCTGTGACTTCCCCAGGAGATTTTCTGGTTTTTTAAGAAGTTTTATGCTGAAGATTTGTTTCCATAATTGGGACTGGCCAGTTTTCTCTCAGAAAAATGAAAACTAAACTCTTTCCAATTAAAACAATTGCTACTAGAACCACGGCACACAGACCATGTAGAGAATGGTGTGAGCCACTTCAGCAGGGATTGCAGCCAACCATTTTCAAATTTGGGTGCCTCAAGAGAGGCAGATAAATCCATATTTAGACGCCTAGATTAGAAGTGCCTGGTCTGGCTTCACTGCCAGCACTCACAGATCCTATGGGTGTCTTCCATTGTCTGTCAAATCTAGGATATTTGAAAGTAAATCTATTTTTTAGGGGCCTAAATTAAGAAACATTTTGGGCCTTAAAAAAAAAAACCAAACAAACTCAGGCCAAAATTTTAAACGCTTTGTTCAAAATGTTCTTCTTATGCTTATGTTGTTACCTGCTTTCTAAAACTACATCAGACCTGGTGTATTAAAGCACGTGCTCATTGCTTTAGAGCACCCCATGGCGCTACCTGAGATTGCTTGGTGCAGAAATAGAAGTCCTGGGGTAAGAAAACAGATAAAATATAACTGATATACTGCAAATTGATTGATATACTGCACTTCGCTTTGGGTTGAGGATTTTTTGCATGGAAATACTTGGACTATTTTATAAAAGCATGCCCAAATCATTGTGTAGTAATACAACAGTTAGCCAGTCAAACCATTCATCTGACTAGTATATACTTCCCTGCTATTTAAATTGGTTTGGAGGATCCCTTTTTTTAGTGCTCCTTTTCTGCATGGTTTAGATTGCAGAAATTGCACCTGTCAGTCATGGATAACAGTTATCTTACAGAATGTTCACAGATCACACATACTTTTTCAGATCTGGGAAGTAATGGGTTACAATGTACTACGCCAACTCAGATAAATGGATAGGAASCATGAAAGAATAGTCATAAAAAGCCAAAGTAAAAGGAGAAATAATGTTTCTTCTCTTACTTTAAGGAAAGGAAAGCAGTAACAGAACACATATAAGATTAGAATATCCCTTAATAAGCAATATAGACCATCCTCATATCAGTGTAGCATCTCCCAAGGTTACTGTCAGTTCTGTGAAAGCCTTCCAAGGCTAGAGGCTCTACTGGGTCTCCAGGGAATCTCTTCTAGTGCTTTCCTACCATTAGAAATTTATTCCTGCTATTAACTAGTTTGCAGACTGAAGCCTATTCCTTTTTGTCCTAGGAGGACATGGAGAACAGTTCCTTAACTCTATGCCTTTCAGGTACTTGAAAACTTACGTCCTCCTTCAGTGATCTCCTTTTACTTAAAACAACATGACTTCAATCTTTTTCTGTAAATCATTGTCTCTGAACCTCTGATCTTTCTCTTTGCTCTCACCTGAGGACTTTTCAATCAGTGAAAATCTCTGACAAATC
The DNA here is from genome assembly GCA_035582835.1 of Phoebastria nigripes. NCBI lineage: Eukaryota > Metazoa > Chordata > Aves > Procellariiformes > Diomedeidae > Phoebastria > Phoebastria nigripes. The sequence continues at coordinate 570,364 of JAYKAV010002929.1, read as the reverse complement.
TGGACAGAAAACTGCCCAACTCTGTGACAAGGGGCTTCGCAACTTAAGTAAACATTGTTTGAAGAACCACTCTTTTTTCTTTTGAATCTGCCACTAGCTAGTTTAATTTGATATCTCCTCATGCAAGCATTAGAAAAGATGGTGAATGACTTTTGATGCTTTCTGTAACATGCTCCTTTCTGCATATTGGCATGTCAGTTGCCTCTTTTCCAGGCAGGGTAGCTCTGATTTAGTTAATTACTCATCATGCTGAAGCTGTTCTAAAACTTAGATCTTTCTCTGTACTTTTGTGTTATTCCCTGGATCCCTTTTAAAGAGTCATTTGCCCTTCCCATTGCCACCTTACACTGAGGTGGCTTTATGTGAGAAGTTATGGCTAGTAGTTCAGYCATTTCACATTTGCATTACTTTAGAACTTGGGCAGGTGCCATCCAGTCCTGGTGGTTTGAGTATTCTGTCAATTTGTTCTATAATCTGTTCCACTGAYGCTTCAGTTTGTGACAGATTCTCTAACACCTCCTCCAAAATGAAGGGTTTCAGCATGGAAACTTCCATGGCAAATGCTCTTATGCCTTGCTTATCTATTGGCTCTCATGCTTCTCTGGCAAGCTTTCTGCCCTTGATGTGTTTAAAAAAGAATTTATTATTATTTTTTATGTCTTTGCAAGTTTTTTCTCAAAATCTACTTTGGCATACTTTCACATTTAACCTGCCAGTGCTTGTGGCCTTGTCTGATACTCTCAGTTGGACAGGAATTCAACTTTATGAAGGCAGCCTTCTTGTTCTTAATAAYTTCCCTTTACCTTCAGTTTAGCTATCCTAATTTTATTCTTTTAGGATAGGCAGCATGCATCCCATGAGAGCTTCCAATATGGTGTCTTCCAGTAGCCTTTATGTCATCTACAAAAATTTCACACTTTGGACCATGCCTTTTACTTACTAAAAGTCAGAAGAATGCTTTTGATTTAATCCCTAGAGTGTCCATCACCTCAATGGTGGTTTCTTTCTTATTTGATGTTTTTCTTCCATTCTTCTTTTTTTTTTCCCCCTAAAAAAAGCCTCCTGTAACATTTTTGACCTTAAGTGTTAGCAGATGGTTTCCACTTTCGTTTATATGAAGTCTTTTCTAAAGTTGCTTTTTTTTTTCCCCAGTTCCCAGTAAATCTGACCCTACTTCATTTTCTCAACCATGCATTGCAGCTTTTCTTTTCTGCCTCCATTTGGCCCTCAGCATGGCAGGAAGATTTCAGAGACTGCGACTCTGAACATCCTGGTTTGTATCATTCAACTTAACAACATTAACTTTTGCTGCAGAACCTCTCTCCTACCTCACTGCTGGTTTGAAAGTGCAAAGAGGTTAAATCTTCCACTTTACACACAGCCTTACTCATCTGCATGCCATATCAGTATATATGTGGTGAGGGGATTGCAGAAATGGGCTTGCAGGCTYCTTCAATTCTTTTTATTTGCTGAACAAATTTTGATTTAAAAAATTTGCTTCTGCCCAAATGAATTAGCTAAAGAATCCATCTCTGCTCTTTAACCAGGAGAGTGCATTTTAGGGATTACACTATTTCTRTATATTTGTGCTGGAATCAGGTTTTAAATCTAATATAACTAAATTAAGAGATAATAGCACAGTAGCACTCATATAGGGAATTCATCAATGCAAACAGTCTACTGAAACAAAAATTGTTCTTACACCAGGAAACTTAATTATATCTCATATTGCACAATATTACTGTTGGGCTTCCAATGCCCTTAGTAAACATTTCCATTTAAATTATTTCGCAGTGATTACATCTATTTTTATTTTATTTTGGAATTAGAAGCAAAGTCAGTACAAATTATTTTTGTGTATCAGAGTGCTTGTTATGTGGATATAGTTTAAATTATTTTGGTTTAAATTATTATTTTGATATAGTTTAAATTATTTGGGTTTTTTCTTTTATTGTTTCTCTTTTTTAAAAGTTTTAATTTATTTTTCTTCTGTTTAGTACTCATTACTTTCATTTTTGAAGATTAGGTAAAACGTAAAAATGCCGCTAGTCAGCTTTGAAAATCAAGCTATATGTTAAATAACACTATAGGTAAAAATCCCTAAATATTTTAAAAAAAATGGAAAATTATGAGATCAAGTATACTTTTCATATACACTAAAAATTCACATTGACACACAAGCATATGTTTATTAATCTAAAATAATAGATTAATTGCAATGTATTCAGGTAGAGCAATGTACTGGGGATAGGTATTCCAGAAATCTCCAACAATTTTGCTTTACTATGCTATCAGTGTTTATTCCAGGCAATGTTTTTCATTCTGAGCTTCTATTTTGTATAAATTTCATGCTTTTTCAAATTTGCAGTGAGTTTGTCATCTTTATGGTTCACAGGCTTCAGGGAAAAAAAAAAAGTAAACCTAAGAAAATAGTTGTATCTAAATAAGGAGAAAAGACATACTGAGAGTCACTGAACAATTATACTTTTTCTGTCAAAATTCTCCCAGTAAGCCATGGAATAAAGTCCCTTAGACACATCTCAAAAAATTATAATTTTTAGATATGCTTTGGTTGAGCTAATCATAGAAAAACTAATTTCCTAAAGATGAAGAGCTGTTGAACTTCCAAATTTGTATTGGAAATCCCCTTTGATGGTTTTGGTAATATGCAGCTCTATATCTGGCTCCAAAATAAACAGTTGGATCAACTCCTGTCTTCTAGAGAGCATGAACAGGAGCAGAGGGAAGGGAAAATTGCTTGAGGATTTCTTTGTTGCATTTCTTCTGAGTTCTCCAAGGAGTGGGACAAAGCTTCGATCCAGTGAAACTTGGCACAGTATATGCATCCTCAAACTCACAGATCCTGGTAAACTTCAAAAGATAAGTGTCGTATTCACACAGGTCATACAGCATCACACCATTTCAGTGGTGTTTCCTCGTGTCACAGCTGTGACAGAATCTTATACCAGAGGCACCTCCCAGTTCTGTTGTTCATGGAAATTCATCAGGAGGAGGGATCAATGGGAAAGAAAATACAGTCATTTTTCCCTATCTAGAAGATATTTCATATTCTGCTTCTTTGCCCATTACAAAAGGTTATGCTATTACCCACTGAATGCCAGTAAAAAGTTCAGCATTAAATTGAACACATATATATGTGTATTTTTTAAAAGAAACATCTTCCAAGTAGACACGGTAATGCTATGATTATAGATCAGTGTGTCAGCTCGGGCGAAAATCAGCATCTGTTATCACGACCAGCAGTTTCACCTAAACCTAATTTAATCAAGAGTTGGAAAACTCTTTCTGGCAACAGCAAACACTCATTAAGGTGCATCAGCCTTCTCTTGTCAATTAGAGTTGATTCAGTATAGTACACTGGATGCAGACAGCGACCATAAACAACCATCTGTGCTTTTAAATGAGGTTTTCCAGGTTCAGATCCTCATCAACACAAATAATTCTACTCACCCCAGAAATCAGCTTGAAAGTCAGCTGAATACACTTGAGAGAGTATGTTTATATCTGGCATAAACTCCAGGATTGCAGCTCCACCTGCTCATACTTTTCGTCAGTTCAGGTTCTGTCCCTTCACAAAAGAAGAGGTGACCCCAATACTTTGTAAGTATTTTTTATGAGCGTTAGTTCCCTTAAAATGTTCATGAAAAAATATTTCCAGATGCTCCATTGCCTTTGCTATACTGCACATACTATGCTTTCCCTGGTTCCTGCAAAATTTGATTGTTCAATAGAGGAGAATCATCAAGGCTTTTTTTCTTGGAAAATAATGATTTTGTGAACCAGTTTTTCAATTTGTGATTTCTTTTGTGCAACTGCCACAGATTATCTTGAATTTATGTCATTGTTTTAAAATTCAAAATGAAATTCAAAACTCTAAAATTTTGAATCACGCTTTTGAAACTCAGAAAAAAAATCAGGACAGTCTTAACAGAAACCATTGAGACTAATTGAGCRCATCCCAGAGGACACAACAAGTCTCTAGCTGGCTGGACATCTCTGCAAAGAGAAAAAGGAGAGGCAGTTTGTCTCTCTGAAATTTACTGCCAGAACAGACCTACTAGACACAAGAACAGAAGTTACAGATTTTAGCAGGTTGCTCTGAACCACTTTATTATGCTACTGTAGTTGAGTATGGTGCTATGATTTCTGCAGAGCAGGCTGCTTCTGCCACTCTACTTGAGATTTTCCACCCAAACATGACAAAGATAATAGGACTAAAGTAGGGCAATTATTCATGTAGGTAACTTAGTAATATAGCAGCATAGACCACAGAAAACATGAAAAAGATATATAACATCGGAACTAATCAGGTCAGAAGTTCATAATGAAAAGCCATTGCTGGACAAAGAATGGCTAGCTCGTTTAAGATAATGCAGTATTAACAAGGAACGCACTGACCAGGCTCCAGTGAAAATTAACTCTGAAGAAGAATAAAATATTCTCAAACCATCAATCTGCCCAACTTCTCAATGATACTGCAGTTTTCCCCTCAGTTCTTGGAACTGTTTCTGGCATTAGAAACAATAATAAAGTGAAATGGCTTCCACCTGAACCACGAATACTCGGCTTGTATGAACCCAGTAAGCCAACAGTGCAGACACAGATGCATTTGCTTTGTTTCATTTCAAACCTACTTGAACACTATCCGTTTCACATGATCTGGCAACCATGCTTCTTGAGGCTTGCGTTAAGTTGTAAACCATAGTTGCAAACAGGAGCTTACCATTAGTAAGAACAGAACCAAGGGTGTTTAGTCCAAAAGGCTGAGGCATGCAGTTGGTGTAGAAAGTTTTCCTTGGTTGTGAAACAGTTATAGAACACAGGACCACTGAAAGGGCCCTAGCCTCATGTCACGGTCTATTACACTCTCTCCCCAGGAAGGTTCTGAACACATGAACTTACAATGAAATTTAATTGTAATGAGATAGAGAAGAATTGTATTCCTACTTCAAAATGCCCTTCAATTACTTTAAACAATCTATTTATCTGTGCCTGCTTGTCTTCTATTTATTCCCAAACGTGGAGATTAGGTGACATGGCATTGCCGTGTGAAACCAAAAATGCAAATAGTCTGCATTTTTTAACACTTTTGTATGAAAGGTCCACAAAATGAGAGTGTGCATTGTGATTTATTCTTGTATTGAAGCTAAGTGGGATCCTGCTTTGGGAAAAGTAAAAAAAAAGTTCCTCTAAAACCTGCAAAATTTACATAAATGTTAAACTAATGTGATAATATAATTAGGTGATATTTTAAACTGTTCTGCATAAACATTCTCACTTTGTATCTAGATATAAGGTATGTTTATTTTGGCTCATGAGGTTGCAGCTCAAATATTAACAGAATTTCAGTTACCTAATTTGAGTAAGACAATGACTGCAGTTAATTAAGCTATATAAATCTACTAAATAATTAGACAGAAAAACATCTATATGCAAGCCAAACCCCATAAAATTTCACAATTATCTTAGGAGATAAATGAGACACATTTAAATTTAAAACAGAATGTAACTTCCCCATCTTCTCCACTTCAGTAGAAGTTTGTGGAATACATTTTTTTTTTTAAAATACTCAAGTGTAACATCCACTTAATGCTCTTTGTTATCTGTTCAGCAAACATGCAAATATAAGCTATCATTAAGTTTTTATCTATTTGAAATTAATCCTGTGAAGGACAGTCAGAAATTTAAAAAAAAAAAAAAAGATAAGATACTTATTTTTATCTTTTTTAAACAGACAATTCATTGGGATGACTGTCCAGTAAGGAGACCAAACAGCAACAGAGGAGAATTAGAGTATTATGGCAATTCAGTATACACAGTGGGATCAACCATGATTGTTGGCAAGTCTTTACTTCAGGGAAATGAACAGTAGCCCTCACTGAAAATTCAACCTGTTGTACAGTTAATTAGCGGCCTCAAGACAAACTGATGAGCAAGGCAAGTGTGAGTCAATTGTTCTCCCTTAATACAGCAAATGTAAAARCCTTATACACAGTTAAAAGATGGGCTTGTTTTGAGAGCAAATGATCTTTTCTGAGAAGCTGAAAAGCAAGTTACTTCTTGTTTTATGACTTTGAATAATCTCACTCCCTTAAATGAAAGCAAAATATATATTCTGAAATGACATTCCATTTTCCTTCTTACGGTTACTTGTACCTGGAAAGTCACTATGTATTTAACCTTCCTAATAACACTATATGTAGGAGTTTATACTTGACTTAAAAATACTCTCCTCCTCTACTACCCACACAAAATGAGTTACTGATGATCGTTTTAGTCTTTAGACGGTTTAGAAAAGTAAGGGGAAAAAAGTTTCATAATGGATTAACCTTCACATTTTGTCTGAATTAGGAGTCCCATGGAAATGAAGAATTGGCAGTTCCTGGCTCTTTCAGATTCACAAAACCTCCCCACATTTCATAGCTTCAAAAATCTCTGTTTATTTCGTATAAACTAATACTCACCTTTCTTCCAACGAAGTCCATTTGCCAGTAAGGTGGGGCAGTAAACTCAAAGTATGGCTATATTTATTCGCATCTGTATGCCAGGAAGACTAATATGTCTAAAATAGGACATTGTTCTAAGAACCATACAAAACGAAGAAACTAAAATGAAAGGGAGACAGACCTCAGAGAACACAAGCAATATGTAGAACATTTTTACATTCCACTTTACACTAGTCCTCTAAAGCTGAGAGCACTCATCTGCATTTCACATAAAACACTGTTTCAGTGGCCAGTGTTGGTTTTAAATAAAAATATAAAGACTCATATGCAGGAGTTGATTTTTCAGTCAGTTCCATCAAGACACAGTTAACCCATGTGCTTGATGCTATCCATATTAGTGAGTACATGGGAGCAGAAGTTCTTTGCTCTTACCAGGGGCAAGAATTGGGCTCCTACTTTTCATTGAGTTTGACAACACTGAGATTTTTCTGGGTTTCCAAATAAGCAAAACCTGAATTGCCTTTCCAGTCATGCCAAAAAGGAAATAGACCAACTTCCCCTTGCTGCTCTAAAAACACACAGGAGATATATTTGTATTTCAAAGCATGCATGAAAAAGCACAGAATTTGAAGCGGTCCTTTGGCACATCAATAAATCCCATCTAACCAACATAGTTCATTTGTCCCTTCACTCCCATTCAGTGAAAAAAGCCAGAGTGATCTTCGCAGCTGCTACTTTTCAAGACAGACAGCGTCTCAGAGATGCACATCCATCAATATGTCCTGCAAACTTCTAAATGTTCTGAAGCATGGTAAAGGAATAAATCACACAGTAATAAATATATCATACCATATTTGGAGATGAGGTTTGTTATTTAGAGGAATAGAGGAATCCTGGCAAGACTTTCTACTGCTGCTTTTCTTTCCAATGTTTTTAAAATTAGTACACAGGCTGCAAGTAGAATTTGCTTTTTTCTCTTTTTTTTTGCATCTATCTTGGGTTACCATTGGATAACCAAATGAAAAAAGTTCTCTTTTGCCATCATCTGCAAAGGAGGGAGGCGTAAATAGGCTTGACAGCAATAATTTGGGAAAAAGGTTCAGATATTTAATAGTTACTTCTAACATATAAATAGTTATTCAGTTGTATATTTTCAGCCAGAAGACTGCAAGTCTTTGAAGTTTCCTATTGCATGTGACCTCACATAAATAAATACAAAATCTAAAAAACAACAGAAATTTAATTTTAAAACAACAGAAAATTTTAAGTAATAATGCCACTGCTGTTGCCTCTTTGCCTTAGTAATGACTTATATCACAGGCAATGACTTCAAGTGCCCTGAATGACAGACACTGAGTGTGATCTTGAACAAGTCACATTTTCTTTATGACCCAGTTCCTCCTCTGCAGTAGTGGGATGGCAACACTTTCTTCTCTCACGGAGAGGTTATCAAGAAAAATACATTAAGAACTGTGAATGGTTGCCAGATAGACCACTCTAATTATCCGATCAAATATGAAATTTGGCAAGATATATGCCTTTGAGATAGGGAAATTTATTTCTTCTTATGAGGGGAAACCAAGTACAGTTTTTCTCTTTAACGTGTTTCTTATTCTCCTATCCTTTCCATTGAATATTCTATTTAAGTTCTTCTGTTATTACAGTTATTACAGTGATATGTTAACAACACCCAAAAGATAGTCTGATCTCCCTTCTTGGGCCTCAAATCAGAGCTGTAGTTTTCCCTGTTGTGGTAATTTTGGGTGGGAAGGTTAATATAACCTCATGAGCCTCACATCTGGTGTGCTCATCTAGGGAATAGATCCAGATTGAAATCCCATTTCCGAACATACCGGTTCTATACTTGATGTAAATGGATCCTGTGACAAGCCACTGCTGTGGCTGACCACAAGGTGAAGTTTGCCACATCAATTGGAGCAGCATTTTGAGGGTGAATACTTACAGCAGAGCTGGACAACTATCACACAGAGGCAGGGAAGGGAGAAAGCACTACAAGGTTTGCTCACATATCATGTTGTCGTTGACTGAACTAACTGTATAAATTACTAGGCTATATTCTCCCTCTATTTTTTTTTAAGGAATAAAAGCTTTTCTACTATCTTGGAGGCAGAGGAGCTACAGTACAAAAGGAGCTGATGAAGCCTGCTCTATCTGATCCCACCTTGCTCTTCTGTAATAGTCCTTGATACCTGGGTTAGGGAATTCTACGAACACAGGGAAGAACAGGTACCAAAAGTGTAATGCTCTTTTCCTGTTTCCACTTCTAGAAGTTTATACAGCTGGAAGATAAACCCACATTTTCCCCTCTGGTCCATAATGTAAGGAAGAGTGTATTTGGTCTGAGCTTCCCCAAGGCACTGATCCTGCATAAGACAGGCAAGCATGGCTGGTAGGTGTGTGCTTGAAGAATCTCTTCAAAATTACAGTACAAAAATTTACAACTATTCCACTTCCAAACTACATGCTGCCAAATGACAAGAAAGAAATCAGGTCAGCTATCAGTCAGTCTGTCTACTCCTTCCAGCTGGCCAACTGGGGTTACAGAGTTACTTAGACTGATATTTACCTGTTTTTTAGTCTGCATTTAAACAGCCAAAATAGAAGAGAAAGAAGTATTTGACATTGCTTCTCATTCCCTGCATTTATGTAGGACAGGTAGAATTCCCTCATCTGTAAAAACAATGTGTAAATACACAGTTCAGTAGCATCTATACTTGGGATAGACACATGACAGTCTTTCCCTGTCAGACACGCTATGTGATTATGAGTTCGCCCAGTTCAAACTGGGTGAGAGGTTTTCTGAAAATAGAATGAGAACTAGTGAAGACAGAATTTTGTCAGAAAATGACTTCCTGATCATAAAGCTCACTAGTTACTGTCGCTCTGAACCAGCAAGTAAGGATGGCACAGTTGGTGCCTCTGCTGGCATGTATCGGGATACATACTAAAAAGGAATAATAACTGTTCTTAACACTAGAAAATTGGACACACGTAAGAGAAGTGATTGGGTTACAAATGCAATTGAAACTCAAGAGCTAAATTCTGGCCATACTCCAATTAGTAGAACTGGGAAGTGAGTGGTAAAGATCATGAGAGTCATGTAATTTTTATTTGAAAACATAGAGGCTCTTATCTCTAACAGGTTTACTAGCAAAATAGAAGGCTCTATATTTTCTGTAAAGGAACAGAATGATACCATTACTTTTTAAAAACTAGATTTTAAAATTATTAAAAATATGAAAAAAAGCATCTCTATTTCTCAGCCCTCATAATATCAATACATACTAAAGAGTGACATTGTTCTTATTGCTTGAATGGGAAACTTCTGCCAGACAAAGCATACCCTTTGTTGAATCTGCAACATGCAATTTAGAAACAGTGCAAACCAGAGGGGGCAGCTGTATGGCACAGCCAACGATTTAAGTAAATAAGAGTTTTGACAAAAGCAAACACTTTAAAGTTAGGCAACAGATAAATGGTCAAATATCACAGAAAATAAGAAGAAATATTTATGCCCTTTAAATCATTTGACTGGTGAGCCAGTTAGAAATTAAATTTAGAAATTTGTTGCTAAAAGAAACCACCCTGAAGGAAAAGACTGGGAGAAATTTCTATTTGGACAGACATTAGGGAATAACCCCTGACACTGCAGTAGTAATTGTGGCTTCTATCATATGTACTGAAGAGAGATAACAAAAAATGATAGCAAAGTCTCTAGCCAATTCCATTGGTGTAAAATAGTCAAGAGTAGAAGCAGATCCTCCACACAATATTCTGGAACAGTTTATCTTTTCTAATGGGGGCAGGATGACCTATAGGTTGTTTGTTATGGGTTGTCGAGGGTAAGTAATGGCTCCACTTCTTTGTTTAAATATTAGCTAGTGGAAGGTCTAGAAATTTGTATCTAGCGATGCAATCAGTTTACTAAATGCTATGGAGAATGAAGGGCTTATCTAACAGTCTTAATGGCTGTGTTGCAGTCAGAGAAAATGGGCTGAAGTATATACAAGCATAAGTAGGAAAGAAAATCTGGTTTAACTGATTTTTTAGTAGATGTTCACAAACTGCGAAGCAGAGCCCTGAAAGACAGTCTGTAATAACACTGGGCTAAGAATTACATCAGTAAAAAATGAGTATGTCTGGGAAATTTGTTCCAGTAGGGTTGAACTGGGGAAAATATCACTTCTGATCAGATTTATAGCAAAATTTGACCACTACACATATCAGTTCAGTTGCAGAGACAGACAAAACAAAGCAGGTCTCTTAGAAGTATCTTAAATACTGTATAGCTGTCAACTCACATATGGATTTGGACAGATGATAGTGTTATGGAATCTTAATAAATGATTTGAGATTAAAAAAATGTTCAGATGTGTGGACCCTGAGGCCCTTTTTCCCCATTCAGACAGATGGATGATATTTTCCAATACAAAAGAAAGCTGTATTAGATAATGATCCATAACTAGAATTGGGAACAGAAACAGAAAGGTTGATGATTTGTTTAAGATAAACTGACAAGAAGGATTCCTACCCTCTTTGAAAGGAAGAGTGATCAGGATGGACTTGTAAAATGACAAACATAAGCCAAACAGGAGAGAGGAAAGAAAAGAAATAAAACCACTTCATGAAAATTATGTAGTGTATCTAATGGAAGAAAATTATTATAAAGAGCAATGTTTCCAAACAACCATGAAAAATACTTTTATGCTATTGTCATTTTAAATGGATACGTACTGTACAAAACTCCATTGTCCAAACTCCATACTGAGGGAGTTAAGATGCTACTTTTTGTCCAAGAGGATCTGATATAAAATCAATTGTAACAGTTGAACAGAACTCCAGGACTAGAATACATGATCTTTTCATAAAACTGCAGAAGTAGTCCCAGGAGCAGAAATCAAAATTCAACTTTACTTCCTAAATGAGAGTCCTATCCCTTATGCTGTAGAGGCACGCTGCCTCCTTTCTTGTGAATTGGTGAGAATTAAACTCTTTGAATTAATACAGCCTAATAGTTGGGGTAGTCTTCTCACAGGTGTGTATTTCAACTCCATAGGCAGAGAACGCAAAGCGCACCAAGACTTGTACATTCCTTCCAAGTGTTCAGCCCCATAAACTGTTTCAAAATTATGAAGAGTAACCCCTACTTTGAAAGATGGAGAGAGACCTACTCTGAAAGGAATCTGGGCTGCAGATCTCATGCGGACCTTCCAACCTTCAACTCTAGGAACTGAGAGTCCAAAGTTGTGGCTTTCAGACACCACCCTGTGTTCAGAGTTTTTTGCTACCTAGCTGTTGGCCATTTTATAATAAACTGTATTGACAAAAGGCAATGATCATAAGTTGCAGCGAGCAAAATTCCAATTAGTTGTAAGAAAAAAAAATTCTCTCACAGTGAGAGTGGGCAAACTCTGAAACAGGTTGCCCATAAAAGTTGTGGAATCTCCATCCCTAGAGGTGTTAAAAATTTATCTGGACAAAGCCCTGAGAAACCTGATCTAACTTTGAGGTTGACCCTGCTTTAGTAGGGGAGGGCAGGGTTGCACTAGATGATTTCTGGTGATTTTGTCTAACCTGAATTATTCCATTCTTCTATGATGATTTTGTTTCCTTCAGAACCCACTGATACCACTACGTCTTTTCAGATGGTATACAATGAATGTTAGTTCCAAATACATGGTAATGTCTATGCTTACGTGGATGGTCAGGAGTCAAAGAATTAAGCTTCTCAGCAGGTGACTCTGAGTAGTTAATATAGATTTACCAAGAGTAAATTATGCTTTACAGACCTGTTTGCCTTCTATAGTAAAACGGCTAGATGTGTGGATGAGCAAACAGCTGTGTATGCTGTCTATCTTGGCTGTAGCAAGGCCATTTTGACACCATCTTCCATGGTATCCAAGAAGGAACCTCATTTTCTCAGTGGATGCATGATTAGATCAGTGAAAAACTGCCTAGGTCATGAGGGTAGTGGTTAATGGTCTCTACTGGAAATTCAGTTGCAAATGGATTTCCTCAGGGGTCTATCCTACCAACTCTCTTGCTTTGTATCTTCACCAATACCTTGGATGACATGAGACTGGTGGAGCAGATGATGTACTAAAGGACAAGGCAGCCATTCAGAGGGACCTAGATCGACTACAGAAATGGGTAGACACAGAATTCATGCAATTCAAAAAGGTCAAATGCAAAGTCCTGTAGGTGGGATGAACCAACCCTCTGCATCGTTACAGGCTGGACACTGCCCAGCTGGTTAGCAGCTTTGCTGAAAAGGACCTGGGAATCCTGGTAGACAGAAACCTAAATATTGATGAGCCATGCTCCCTGGCAGCAGGTAAAGCTATCAGCAAGTTGGACTGTATTAAGCAGAACATAGCCAACTGATCAAGGAAGGTGACCGTTCCCCTTTACTCAGAACTTGTTAGATCACAGCTGGAATATCACATTGAGTTTGGAACTCCCTCTGTACAAAAAAGACACTGATAAACTGCAGCAAGTTAAGTGGGGTGCCACCAAGATCGTCAGGGGATGGAGCACAAGGTACAAAGGGAGGCTGAGGGCACTGGGTTTGTTCAGCCTGGAAAAGAGAAGGCCGTTTTTCTACTAGCAACTTTCCAGTACCTATGATAAAACTACTGAAAAGATGGAGCCAAGCTCTTTACAGTGATGCATAATGGGAGTATGAGAAAGAATGGTCAGAAATTAGGAGGGGAGGTTCTGACCAAACACAGGGAAAGCATTTTCACCAGAAGGATGCTCAAGCGCTGGAGTAGGTTTTCTGCCCAGGAAGGCTATGGCATCTCCATCCTCAGACACCTTGAGACCCAACTGGACAAAGCCCTGAGCAGCCAGGGCTGAATTCAGTGTTAATCTGGCTTTAAGCAAGGGGTTGGATACTTGAGCAAGGGGACCAGTGATTCTAACAGTTAGTGGTGTGTTTTCTTGATTGAACATAAGACTTCAACATGGTAAACCACAGTTTAAATGGATGAGAATCTGAAATCTGCTTTTATATCAAGCTGATATTTTCTTCTTCAAGAATGTCACTATTTTAACAGAACTCTGCTGTATCAAAGTCTTCTCAATGCCACTCATCCACCACAATTTCTACAGCTTCTCTGATTGTGAACACAGAGCCCAGCATGGTGTTCCCACTGCTGCAAGGTACATGGAAATCTGGGCAGGTTCTTTTCTGTGTTATCCTCCTGTAAAAGTCTGGTTTTGAAGACAAAGCTGTCAGCAACATTACTTTATCCCTGACTATATCAAGATGCAAATTAAGGGCACTTGCAAGGGAGGAAGATGCATTATAAATATGAGCATGGATTTTTATTGTTCACAGCTGTCTTTGTCTCCTCGAGAAAATTCTCTCTCTGCCCTAAATGTTCATCATAATAGCTAAGAAATGGAGACTGAATTACTTTTCAGCTGTAATAATGAAACTGCAAGTGAAGGAAATACAGATTTCGTCTGCAGTTTCTAAATTTTTTTTAACAGCAAAAATTGCTTCACGTAATTCATTTATGTCAATATCCCCATGGAGTAACTGCATCAAACTCCTTGACAACTTAAAACTGCTATGCTTGTGTTACTGCAAAGCATCCTGCTGCCTGACGACTTTTGGCAGAAATCTAGTAAATAGACATAACTCAATTACATGAGTTTTAATACAAAACTGAATTATTTTATTCATAACATTGTTCTATGTGTTTATTAAACTGTCCTGCTTTTTTTCTGTGTTGATTAAATGGAAGTCATGATTCAAAAGAATCATTTGAGGATATTATGCTGAATTCTCTGCTGATATAAATTGGCATAGTACCAGGTTTAGTCCAGTAGTTTTGGCAGAGCAGCAGAAATTTAACAATCATGCGTTATAGCCTAGGCAACTTATAGCAATTGAGCATAAACTTGAGCAACTAATCAGCAGACTGAAGAATCCAAGTGTCTTTGGTCTGTTTCCTTTGGTTTTTTTTTTTAATTCTACTGAGTTTAGTTTATTTCTGAAAACAAATGGTTGCTGGAGAAGAAATTCTAAGAAAAGTCATATATAAACAATTTATTGTGGGCAAAAATATCCTTAGAATGAAGAAATATATATTGGAGCTCTAGCAAAAAAAGCACCATCAACAAATAAAAAATGTTAGGTTCTTCCTACCAATAGCCATATGGCTTTAGAACTGATTGATCAATGCTGTCACATGCCAAAGATGATGGTGGCATTTGTGCATTTAATAAAAACACATATTCCTTTGTCCTTTGAAAGTCTCATTTTATCCATGTGCACTGTGGGTACCTCACTGGAAACTATACATTCCTGCTGTTCAGATCAGTCCAGGCTGTTACTGCAGGCAAGAAAAATCTCCCTGGAAATTTTTGACCAGCCAGGGGAATTTATGAAAGCTCATAATGGGCAAGCAATAGCTCTAGCTTCTGACAAACTTCTTTCCCTCTCTCCCCTGATACATAGCCCCTGCCACATCTTAAGCATCTAAAAGCACGATATCACCTTTTAGACTCTGAATATTCTGCCACCGCTACTTTTGAATGTGAAATGGTCACTCTCAAACACACAAGCACAGAGGGAGGTGCTGCCTTCCACAGAAGCAACCAAATGCTCCATGAGCTTCTTCAGGCACGGTGGGCCAGGCTGACTGAGCAGTTTCTGGCCCTGGTGAGTTGTGGCTCCCAACTATCAGCCCCTGAACGCTGAGGAACCACGGTCCTACTCAAGGGCAAGGCAACATCTTGTTCCCATGCAGGAGTAAGTACACAATCTGAAAGTTTCCAAGGAACACTTCCAAACTCTAGATCCTACTTATGTTGGGTGGAACTGCTGGCAGTTAAAACAATGACTACAGAAGCTAAGCACCTCTAAAAAGCAGATGAGTGGAAATATTCTGTAATGCTGCTAGGGCTTCTTCTGTGCTTTGGGAATCTCTGATAAAATGAACAAGATAATAATTAAGGTAATCTCAGACTATACAGACATTTTCAACACGAGCATGCAATAATATCTAGATTAGATTCAAGTGTTTTTTATGTTAGAAAGCTCTTAAAACTTCTCAAATTTTATTGCTTGGTAAGTTTGAAACCAAGAAAAACATTTTAAAAGCAAACTGGTTTCATCATTTTTCAAAGCAAATGGCATGAATTTCCCAGCTATACCTAAGGCAACCTTCTACGCTTTTTGTTACGTGATTGTACTATTGCATACGATGTGAAACTGGGGACTAACTCTTTAAAGCAAGAAACCACGCAAGACATTTCATGGTTCCTGTTATGCATAGCCCTCTGATACTGGGCAGAATAAAGCAACTGACTTTTCAGCACAAGGAACCTACTCTCTAGTTGGAGTCAAACACCTAAGTCCTCAGTACAAGCAGAAAAAGGGAACAAGGAATACACTGTAAGAAGAAACTGAACAGTTTTAGGCTCTAGCACTGACACTGTTTGGAAAGGCACAAAAAGTGGGAGAAATTGAAGCGCGCTCTGTTTTGGTGGGTTTCTATATCAAAAGGAAAGGCAAAAGGTAGTGTAATTCCTAAGACTGGATAGTTCTACATTTATGTGCTTGATTTCCATGGTTCATTAGCTTCAGGGATGGCTGCAGACATTTTCTTCTGCCTTTCATACAGAAATGAAATATGTGGGCAACATGTTTTGAAGCAGGGAAGGCAAAGGAAGGTGAGTCCACAGATGAGTTTGACTGACCTAACATCAAAGAGCCAACCTTGCAATTTTGCAGCTCCCCTGATGGGTGGTTGGTGCACAGCACAACATGCTTCAAAACAAGGCTACTAGGAAGGAGATTAATCGATGGCCTAGACTGGGGAGAAGGTCAGCTCTGTGATGTGTCCCAGAGTCCTTTACCATTATTTGTCTGCATAGGCAGCAGGCTGACATGCACTGTCGCATCCTCCCAGTCCGCACACCTCTTTCTCACAAAAAGCAGGGCATACAGAATGGGGAAGGAAAGGATGGCTTCCCCATGCCAGGATGTCACTTTTGATATGGCCTTGGAACACATATGAAGTGTACACCAGGAAAAAAAGAAGTCCTCCCAGGTCCTATAATTCTGGTATAACTGTAGAAGACTTCAAATTCCTCTTTGATAAACAGTCAGATTTATCAAACCAAAGGAAATGCCCCTGTCCAGATTGAAGATCATGGGTAGCCTCCCAGGAGAAAAGAGGGATCAGCAGATGCAAGAACAGAGGTCCCAAGGAAGAAAGTTATGTGGGATCTGAATTAGTATCCCACAAACAGAATATTTTAAGTGTCCATATGCCAAGTTAACAACGACCAAGAAAATGACACTTTCTTGGTACTTCTGTTGGGAGATATTAGAGATTTTGTCAAAAGCTGTCAAAAGCTGTTTTAATTGAAATTGAGAGGCTGTAGCTGAATGGAGTACTACCTAGAATACTACCAAACATTCAAGGGCTCTGATATGAAAAAAACCAACTATGAGTGATAGCTGGTAAGTTCAGAAATTAAACAGAATCAAAATGAGACTTACATTAAGCCTTTGATTTTTAATTGCTCATAGTGGCCCAAACTTGTTTAGATTGGTCGTTGTGAAGAAAAAGTTTCATCCCGAACAGAGAGACAAAGAGAGTTAAGACATTTTGGTTTTTTTCTTTGAAGGCAGGAAAGATTAAACATGGCTTGTATAATACAGAAAAGCCAAACAGAAAGCTAGAAGATGAAGGGATTTGCAGATGGGCATAGAACAGATAAAACATACACATCTGTAGCAGAGAAATAAGAAAGAAGGGAAGGAAAACTAAAGTGGGGAGGAAAGTCACGTACTGTTACACCCACTGTCTTTTGATAAATCATAAAAATCCCATTCAGTGAGGAGGGCAAAGTCTGAGAGTGGTAGTGACAGGGAAAGTAATGAGTCCAAGACTGTTACAGGCACCTATTAACCTTGAAACCTAAGACTCTCTTGCACAAATAATGGACATGAAAACAAGCATAGAGTTAAGAAAGTCTATCTGTTTATAGGTTTCCAAAATGCTCTGAATTATGAAAGCATAGTAGGTCTAAATGTAAGCACTAAGGCATCACTTAACATGTTTATGTTTTGGTGAGCTTTAGTTGCATTTGAATTTGGTCCTATTTTTCTCCACTGCGAGCATCAGCATGATTCTAAGATTGTTCCAAAGATAGATCTACTGACAATCCAAAATGGAATTGTCTTGGAGTGGTAAAGGGGGAGAACTGTCTTTGAACTGCCTTTGTATGGTCAGCCTGCAATTTAATTTTCAGCACTGACTCCCAAATCTTTGCACATTACTGTAAAAGATCAGACTAATGGACATCCTGGCTCTAAGAAACTTTTGTTTGCTGTTGATTCATATTTTTGTTGTACATACTGTTGTACACAGTAGATTGTACCCTAATTTTTAAAATATTTTTCTCATTCAGAGCTAAGGCTGACATGCTTAAGGAATCTAGCCAGAAAAATGACATGTTATAATAGTGATTAAAACTCTATTGGTAATCTATTTTCAGTTACTACTACCAGGAATGTTAAAGCACTTACGCAGTAAATGAACAATTCCAAGAATTAGACATATGAATAGCCTAGATATCACTGGAAAAGGATATGGAACTGTGGTGAAGCAGCAGTAATCCTGCCTTCATAGCCCAAATGGAAACAAAATGATTTTGTTGTTGGATGTTTGAAATACAATGACTATATAATTTGCTTGGAACAAACATCATTAGCTTAGGTGATACTCTCTTCATCTCAGTCTTCGCATAAGTCAGATCTACCCTACCCTCAGGGATTTTTAGAGACTTTGAACAATGAGTAATATTGAGACATTCCTAAATATTTCTCTCAAATACTTGCTAAATTATTGATGCCTGCCAACTCAGTGATTATTTGAAAGAAGGATAATGACATAATGGAATTAAACTCAAAATCAGATTAAGTTTGAAGTCTGTGTCAACAAAATACAAGTGATAAAAAAATCAAGGGAAACATAACGGGCTTTTAAGGGTGGTCTGGACCACAGCCTAAACACAGGCTGCATGAGACTGAACAACTTAGGATTTTAAAGGAAATGAATATTTGCTGAATGGTTCACATTGCTCTGAAGGCAGTTGATTGTCATCAACTTCTCTAACAATTAGGTTCTTTTGAGATAGTTTCACAATATGTTGACAGGGATAATAATGGAATACCCTCTCAATTTTTCCTTTGATGGAATAGTACTTGTCTCACAGGGCAATCTGACCACAGTAATGGTCAGATTCCTCTTACTTCTCAATTACATGTTTATATGGAACAGTGAAAAGAATTATTTTTACAGTGAATCTTCAGTTTCCTACAAATACCTGACTGGGAACTTGTATACAGAGGAGCTGCAGTGATCTAATGAAAGATGTAACGTTAAGGCAGTTTATTTTAACTGGTGCAAGTTTGTCTGTAAACATTTATTAGTTTTGTTGCATCTCTCTTTACAAAAATGATAACAAACTTCTCTTGCATCCCAGAGAGAAACAACATCACACCAAGTACTTACTGACTGTGTAAAAACACAGAAGACCCAATTACAGACAGACTGGTTTTCTGACTGGTTTCTGGCAGCTCACAAAACACAGAACATACTGGGATCCACCACCAGTCTCACAAACTATTTAGAAGTTGAACATTTAAGCCTGATGTTTAAATACCCGAGTTTATTTTAGCATTAGCTTGGGGACCTAGCCTTTCTCCTGGAGCCTGGAGCTAAGTGAGGCCCCAAGGCTCCCCTGTGCAGCACATGGGGCACTAAGTATCCCAGAAAGGTGCAATTATTTACAGTCACCTTCAGCACTTCCTGCTGGCTAGGAGAGTCCCGGATTTCACCCCATCCCATCCCAAGGGCTGTGGGGACACAGCTCAGTTCACTTGGAGATGGTGCTGCAGAGCTCTCCCCTAGATGTTACCCTTTGAAAGGCAGTGTTAGAGCTTCAGCAGACCCTCCCGTACCACAGAAGTAAGAGGAGGACCTTCCTGTAATGTGCCAGAACTCTTCAGTCAATGCTGTAGATTTTTCACAGATGAAAGCCTGTTTCCCTTTCTAAATACTAGCCTGTTATCCTTAGATATGTTGTTTACAAGGTTACGAATTTTAGGAAGAGATAACTGGTAGGAAAGTTAACAGCCTTTTCCAACTTCAGGCATCTAGTGGGCAGGAAGCGCCAAAAAATACTGAATGTAGCAGAATGGAGGACTACCTACCCTCCTCTTGTTCAGAGCCCTTCAAAACTTATTTAAAAAAATCAAGATCAATCAAATGTTCTCTGTAAACAAGTATTTTATTGCAGATTTTAAAAGGTATTTGGCTCCTACATACGCAAAGAGATGCTTTGCACTTTCATTAGTGTCACAGAAGTTATGAGTAAACCTGGGTGCTCTACCAAGCACCAGATGCAGAGTCCACATGCATGCCCTGAGGTGCACAGGCTGTGGGTGAAGTGAGACCGGGTTTATGCTAGTATTCCTTTCCTTTACTTGACCCTCCTTGAGTTTCCACATGAAAAAGACAGCAAGCCATGACAGGTGCACAAGGCTGAATCTACAATTAAAGTCACTGAAGTCTGGAAAAGTCTGGTATTACAGTATTTTTTGAGAACCTTTGTTTGTCTGCTTCTGAAAGACAGGGTTTTCCAATCCTCATCGTGTAAGCGTATCTAGAAAAGGAGATTAATGTTGCATAGAAAATGAAAAAAATCTCCCATTTATCCAATGATTTACAAACATCTACTCCATGTATTTGCCATCTTGTTGCTTACTGCTCAAGTAGGTACCTATTCAATTAATGCATCATGTGCAATGTTTTAAATACATTAATATATGTTAATATTACATTCTTAGGACTAGCTTACCTAAAACTTCTATTCCTCTCTTCTCCCTGGAAGTTTGAATTTATTTTTCATTTAGGTGGAAAGCTTGGAGGCAGGAATATGTATGTTCTGGCAACTGTTCTGGCGACTATGATGTCAATACATACTGGGTGCTATGTAATTCAAGCAAACTAAGAAATGGTCCCTCTTCCTATTCTTTTGTTCTAATGTACACTGGCTCAATTTTATTGTATTTATTTGTGTACAAATAGATACTCTGTTATATAGGGTATCAGTCTATTCACACATGAAGTATATTACTTCCAGAATACTTAAGCATTCCCTCAGGAATAAATCCAAATTGAACTAAAACCAACACACAATCAGTTTACTAGTCACTCAAGCTATCTGGCTTCCTATATGTTATATGAGTAATGCTACTTTTTCCACTTTTACCTGTGGAAAAATCTGTCAAAGTAAAACTTCACAGCAGTTTCTATTATTAACACTTATGCACAAGTACACTCTCAATAGTGATTAATGGGAACTATTGTAGGAATTGTTATCAAGCTTGAGAATGTTTACTGGCTCAGGAGACATTAGGACCTATCAAGTTACTGAATGTAGTCATATGATCCCTGAAACAGATTATTTCTCCACACTGCAAAAATGACAGTAATAGTATGCAATACAACACAGCTTCACAAGTGGCAATTTTCCAGTATCTGTTTTCTTAGTTTTATTCTGAACTATGCCAGAGTGTTTTCACCTCAGTACCTCTGAAAATTCAAGTGAGTAATTTACAGATGCTTAACCTAAAGTGACAATTGGGGAACTTCTCTGAATGATAGCAGGAAGAGCAGTGCTGAAATGGCAGAATGGAGAACGCATCATTATATAGGAGCATTACTGATACTTCTAAAGGAAAAACGTAAAAAAGAAAATCCAGTAGCACCTGATACACTCTGTCAGTAATTAACAAACCCTGATAGCTGTTAGCTGTGTCCTGGCCACATACCACAGAACTATAAAACACTGCACAAGGTGAATAAATTAACTGACAACCAATCCCTCCTGGTCTTTCCATTGCAGAAAGAGGTTCCATGCTCTCTCCCTCCACACACATATGCCAGACAGGCCAGAATGGCCTTGTTATTAAAAAAAAATCAGGTACCTGGTTTGGAAAAAAAAAGTGTTAATTAAAATCGCATTCACGAATCCTAGTTCCCCATACTGAAAGTATCTCTAACTCCCATAGTGTTTATAAACTCACTTTTGAGCTCCTGAGTTCACTCGATGAATCCTGCTACTGTGGGCCACTACGAAGCAAAAAAACAGTGTGATTTTGTAAAGCATCAGACAACATTCTTTGACACATGAATAATCTGATCAATGTAAATAAAGGCTCTTCTTGAGATCACATTGAAGGCGACCTCTTTGTATTTGAATTTTTCATATTAGAGAATGAATTCTTCCTGCCCAGACAGTGGCAAAGCAGTTAACTGGAAAATGAATGTCCTATCAAATTGATATAGATGTCCACTTGGGAAGTCTGAGCTACTGTTTGCACTAGATTAGACTTTACATTAAAAAAATAAAAGACTTGTTGCAGCATATTCTCATCGGAAAAAAATAGATTTCAAATGCCCTGAGCAATGAATCATGCTTTATTTACAGTGTCAATCTGAGAAGAATATAATAGCACTAATAAACAGCATTGATCCAAAGCCTATTGCTTGAAGTTGAAGACCTGCCTGTGGCTTGTGTGCCAGGCTTAACTTAAAGTAGTTCTAAACCAAATATTTTATTTCTGTATCCTTGTCTGTACTGCTTTCCAAGTGTGAGATTGTATGGATTTGCTTTTTTTTTCCCTTAAAAAATTCCTATTGTTTGTATATCAGGTTGCTYGTATTTGGGTTTAATCTATGAAAAACACTATGCTGTTGGCTGCACAAAACCTTCTGGCTGTTCATAGCAAGCTACAGGAAGGATAACATGACAACTAGTACAAGTTTCCCATTTTACAGAGCAGATAGTGGCATCTTGTTGCACAGAATAGAAGATGCTGAGATCTGGGCTGGCAAAATTCCTGTGTGCCGAGTTTATCTCCTACTCACCGTTAAGTGTCATGTAATCCAAAATGGCAGCAATAAGAAACAAGGGTTCACATTGCGCATACCCAGCTAAAATAATATTTTTGTAAATGTATACAGCATGCTTATTAACACTGTACAAGCTGTTCTACTACATTGTTTAGTCTCTGTACAAACTTACTACTTTCATCAGTTTGGATAAGTTGTGCTATGCATGAGATAGTACTAATTGGATGTAGTGACTTCAGTCCAGAAAAGTGACTGTAAGTAGGAAAAAGAAGATTGTAACTTCACCATAATGTCCTAAACACAATTCTGACTGCCACAGGAATAGATTCTTAATCATGTACTTGTTCTATTCGTGTAGAATTCCACAATTCAGGGTCCTCTCTACCAAAAGAGAAATACATGACCACATCCAATATTAGCCTTAAGATATGTTGCAAACATTCCCCTTTCTTTTCTGTCTGAACCTCCTCCATTGACTAAATGCGTCTGCAAAGAGGCTTTGTTCTATTTGTGTTGCTAGAAATAGTAAGATTTTTTAAAAAAACAGTACTGATGTAACATTATCTCCATTCACCTCTATGTTTTGCTGTCTTCCTGAATATTGCTAATATCAGTGATAAAGCACTGGTATTTTCTATAACTTTTGGCTTCACATTTTGAGGCAGAACTTTGCAACTCTCCAATAAGAAATCAGAAACTGAAAAGTTAGTGCTTTAGCCAGATAAGATTCAGACTTTTCACCAGTTTCACTAGCAAGTATTTCCTCTGCCAGCCTGTACTTTACAGCTTTCCTTTGGATTTCTGCATTTGCCCTGAGCTGTAACAAAAGTATGTGTGAAACATGGGAACATAGTCCATAAGCATTCATGTGCTTAACTGACTAAAAAAAAGTCAGGCAATAGCTCCTTTTCACATTGCTCTGCCCAAATTTCCAAGCTAACCGCATTATCAAGAATCAAGGCTTTCACATTAACTCTGCTTTTCATAGACTTTGAAATCACCCATCCTGTCAAAGACAGCAACTTGCATTTTTCACTGAATTTCATTATACTGAATATATAACTTGATAAAATGGCAATATTCTGCTCAAATTTGGCTGCAATACAGTGCAATTACTATCGTAAAGAAGTACAGACTGAACTCCCTTCATTTTAGTACAAAGATGTGCACATGCTGTGCATATGAGGTGACAGTCTACTGGACTCAGGGGATGTTGAAGCAAATCTGAAAGGACTCATTCAGTATAAAGATGAGTATTAACTTTCCTATCCCAGACCCTTTAAGATTTTTCCATGAAGTGGATCAACTGTTGATAAAGAGAGTGTGTTGTAAAGACCATGTTCTCTCATGGTGGGCATGGACATACTTTTTTCTACTGACAGATACAATAGATATCTATTTTTACTTATGTGTAAGGATAAAAAGATACTTTCTTGCCATCTTTTCATTGTAAAACTCTCACACAGTGCACCTGTAAAGTGCAAATTTTCTATTGATGATCATTTCAGAACATGTATCCCCTAAGGATGGCAAAATGATGCCATTTTTTGAAACCCATTTTCAGCCACATTCTCCAATATTGATACTTTCTTTGCTTACTTTTTTTTCTTTTTCTTTTTTTTTTTTTTTTTTTTTTATTTATTGGAACCATTTTACCTTGTTTTATATTTAAAAT
>JAYKAV010002929.1:506072-546235 GCA_035582835.1 Phoebastria nigripes | reverse complement strand
TTTTTTTTTTTTTAATTTAAAGGAAACTAACCACCAAATCTGAATGGTAAGATGATAAGTAATAAGAAAAAGGGATTCACGGAGTGAGACAAAATCTGAAGACTTTCTTAAAGCAGCAGGAATACCAAACTGTCATGCAGGCAGCCTGGAAGTAAATTAATAGATTCAGAGTGAAATTCAGCAACCTAGGTCCCAAGCCCATTGCTTTTCATCCTAACAAACATTTCTTCTGCAAAACTAAAATGCTTGTTATGTGGAATGAAAAAACTTTGGATGTTTGTTATTTGACAGTGGATATGAAAGACAATTATGCATACACTGGAGCTTGAAATAACGTTCCATGTGTGCCTCAGTTTCCCTATGAGCCTGAGCACAACAGTTTCTGGATGGCTGCATAATAAGTGAGTTTGGCATAYGATGGATGTGAGAGTAACCTTGTGAAACAGCAGAGGTATGCAAGGACAACTGACCACCAGTGGGACCCAACTTCTTAATGTACCAAGACAAAACCCCATTTTTGAGACTGACTGAGTTTTAATTAAAACATGTACACAAAATTGGTGCTAGAATTAGTGATGGGGTGGGGGAGAATGTCTAGAGAAGCATAGAGTAGATTGGATCACTTAACTTTGCAAGACAAAAGCCAAGTGCTCTTTATAGACATACTGCCTGGTGTGTTCTATGTAACACCAGGGAAGAAAAGAACTACTGAAGTTATATGAGAATTATGTTATCAGCAGAGGAAAATTTAAAAAGCCAAAACTTGCTCTGCATAACTTCAGGCTGGAAATCAGAAGGAAGTTTCTTACCGTTAGAGCAGCAAGGGTATGGAACAGTCCTCCAGTCAGAGTTGTGCCAGGCGAAAAAATAAACCCTTAATTGGTTTCAAGACTCATAAACTGATCAAGTTAAGAGGAATTATAAATGCACGTTGCTTACAATAGCCTGGTTCCAGCCCCCTGCTCCTATTACAGCTCTGGGCTCCTTTGGGAGCGTATTAGCAAGGATCAGAAGCATTAGAAGTGCCATTGTGGTATCTGTAGCCAAACCTCCCCCAGGAGAATCAGAGCTAGTATCAAAACTGCCTGGACTGGTACACAACTCCTCATATCTGATTGCCTGTCTCAGAAACCACAGAATAAAATAATTGTGGAAGCCTTGATCCCAGTTCTGTTTTCAGAGTAATTATTGCTGTTGGCAACTCTGTCAGAGAAGGAATGACTCAGAGTGAATCAATATGTCCACAAGCAAAAGCAGAGTGTTTACAGCTAAAACAGGACACAGCTACAGTTGCATAAGCATATCTATACTACAGTCATAATAGAGAAGCCTATCATACATAATACAAACCAAACTGCTTCTTCTTCCCTCACTTTCATATCCTCCATCAGTACTTGTAACATGAGGTATCAAGTCCAGATTGTTGCTAATGACAGAATTTTTCAGAAAATGACATTCTTGTGGTCTTTCAAATGTTGCAACTTCACTTARGCCAAAATTTTGGGTTTCAAAGATACTTTTAAATAGTATCAGTAAAGTTTGAAATCCTGGACTGCCCAATCCATCCTGACTAGAAAAGGAAATCTCTGGTTTTCTGTAGGGAAATAACAATTTATAAAAATCTTTTGTTTTGTGTAAAAACTTGCAGCCCCCATTAGTGTGGTGAAAAAATTTTTTTTTGAAATCTTTACAGTAATTTTCAAATCAAATTCTCCTCTGGTCAGCTATGTGACAAGATCAAATTTGCCTGCCATTAATGTGCACAATGCACATCAAACCTGAAATACTATTATATTAAAAACTTTGACAAATAACTACCTATTACTCTGTTTTGAGTAGATGTAGGCTGCAAGGGATGTTAACACCATTTTTGTATTGGGACAAATCAGGATTTGTAAATTTCAAGAATTAAAAAGAAAACCAACCTCATGTATCAGGATCTGAGCTGAAACACCCCAGGTCCAGAAAAAAAGTTCACATAACTGTGGCCATGACTTGTGATTAGAATACAGTCCAGTCTAAGTTATTGGCCCTTGCTCTCAGAGCAGTTCACATTAATCAACTGCTTAATGTAAAACAGCCTTCATCTCGGGATTCCCTGATCCAGTGGAGCTTCCTGCACTGTGGCACAGTTCAACCAGGGGAAAAAAGCATCTGTCTCAGAATAACACAGCATATAGCTTGTGGGAATAGCACTCTAATGCAAAGTGGAACATTTGAGTTGGAACTCCCGCAGGCTCAGGAAGATCTGACACTAGGTTGACTTTCTGGTCTAGCCCCTCAGCTACAAAAAGGAGGGTTATCATCAGTCACACGAAAGTAGTGGCTGGAGACAAGGCTAAAAACTGAAATAGATGTGGACTATTGGAGCATGGCTGTGTCTGCAAGGACCTTAAAATCAAAAGTAATGTGCAATGGACTTGAGCAATGTTGGCACTGAGCAAGTTGTCTGAAAATAACAGTTAAGGATTTAAATAGAACTTGTGTGCCTAGTTCCACTTCAGATCAACTCCCCTATCCCTGGGTTTTATTATCTAACTCTTATGTGCCCTGTGGTACTCACTAAAAATATACAATGCCTGGTCTGCCCTGGATTTTCTTCAGATCTTTGTTAGCTGCTACATTCCAGCATGCTCTTTTCTATCCTGGGCAAGATAAATCTTAAGCAAGACTGGGGTAGCAGAGCTATGTTCAAAATAACTGTTAATGTTAAGGCTATTTAGCCTTATAGCCCATAGGAAGCAAAGGAAATTTATGGTGAGCTGCTCCCTGCACAATGGCACACATCGAATATTTACCAAGTAAGACACAACCTTAATGAAAGGCCATTTTCAGTGCTACTGCTTAACATTTAACATGCAGTGGTGGGTGCATAATTTGTCAAGTTAAAGCCTTAAATATCTTTATATCTCCTCTATCTCTCCAAACCAATATTGAGGGTTAAAATAAGATAATGCTTTGGTTTTGTTTGTTTGTTTTGGCAAACGGTCTAAGGCACTAGTTGCTTGCAAACAAGGACAAAGTCACACCCAAATGAAATTAATGGTCACCAAGTAGTTGTTAAAAAAATCCCTACCAAAAGGAAAAGCTCACATTACATTAGCAAATGGTGTATTTTTTCCAAACTACATATATTTGCAGTGATCCAACAATAAAAGCCCCCTTCTATAGTGCTAATACCTGCCTGAAACCTTCTGGTGCCACTTTTCACACAGATTCATTTTCTGAAGATGCTGTGGAAGACTGGAGAACAGCTCTGCCACCAAATCAATCCGAAGAATTTATAGCAAGTTTTTCACATAAAATGAAGAATCCTTCATACTGAAAGTCAGCATAGGGTACTAGCTGCAAGAGTTCATGACTAACACAAACTCCTTGCTGATCCTTTTGAGTGAAGTTTGAGTTCACTCAAATCCTTGTTGGAACATCACAGAGTTGTTTTTCCTAAGTGCCTGAGACTTTCAAGTATTAAGATTTTGGACTCAAACTGACAGTGAGTGTGCAAATCTTTTCTTCATTTAGGTCTTTGCATAGGAGACCAGGTGCACTGCCAGCAGGCTGTTTTGTTCAAATGATGTGCAAAATACTTGGCTGTACACCAGATAAGCATCTGTAGAACATAAGGAAACTGGAATTTATATGCAGGTCAAATCAAATCTTCATTTGCTGAGCAAAGGAACTGTGTCTAATTCATCTCTGGAAATGCTCTTCACATGAAGAGATGACACTTTGTACCTTCTGCATCTCTGTTCCATGGCTTCATTGTTGTTACCACACAAAACATCTGAATATTTCCAGAGTAGATTAAAACAAATGAGTTCTGAATTCGAGGAGCCCTAGAAGTCCAGTTTCACTCTTCTCTGATAGGAGATTTGTCTCCAAGACTTATTGCGCAAGACACTCACCATCTCTTTATCTATGCAGTAAGGAGATGACTTGTCCAGTATTCCCTCCATTTTGATTTATAGCTGAACTCTTCCTTACACAGAAAAGAACAGTCATTCCTGTCCAGGTGAATGGGACAGAAACCTCTATTGATAAAGAATTTTTGGTAGAATTTAAATAAGCTTATTAGTTAATTTTGCTGGTGGAAAAAAGGTTGCAGAACTAGAAAATGGAAGACTCATTTCATATATTTGTATTTTTCTATAGCACAATTTTATTTCCTATAACAACAGGGATAGGTTTCAGCAGACCATTGAGTAGATCTCTAACTGTCCAGAAAATTCAAACAACTTTTTCAAAACAAAGGCTTATTGGGGAAAAAAAAAGAATATAAAGCATGCTTTATTTCATTAGTATGATAAATTCTTCATGATATGAAACACAAGCCTTGTCTTTTCATCCAGCTCTTCATCATCTGGCAGCAACTTGCAGCATACATTTTGTAGCATAATTCATCCACTTTTGGATGTGGACATTTTTTGATACTCAGGGATGCAGCCACATATTTAGTTCATACCAGGAGTGCACTTTTAAAGTAAATCTCCTAATTGCTCCCACTTACTGTTTATATATCACAGAAGAGTCTTGGAGTACATGAATGGGTTCCTTCTGAATGAAATGAAAGCTGAAGATGGACCCTAGAAACCACCTAATGGGCTCTGACCACAGTTGGCCATYCAGTCCACAGGATCTTGTCTGAAGCAAAACCCCTTGAGAATTACATAGTATGGACATTAAGGGCTTGATGCCAAGCAGCCCTCTCAGGCCACAAGATTAGCTAATACAAGTATAGTCTCAGTGTATACCTGTAAGGTTCCGTGGATCCGGAGGTTAGCCACCAGCACCCGCAGACCCACTGAGATGCTTTTGACGTAACCAGAAACAGAACTTCAAGTGCAACAAGAAATTTAGTACCAGAGCATTCAGGTCTCAGAAAGCACAGATTTCTCACAGGCTTGGCAGCAGCTGAACATTGAACGACACAAACAAGAAAAATGTTTTAGGTACTTAAGTCACAATCCAGTCACCAATGTTCCCAGCTGGGCAGGTTAGGGCTCTTTCAGTTTTTTTTGTTTGAAGCGCCCCCAGCAATCTCTGTGCATCGTAGAAGAAGTCTCAGCACTTAAATAAGGATGTTTTTCCTCCTGCAGTGGACAAGCACCAAAATGAATTACAGAGCTCCACGCTTTGACTCTAAAAATTCCTCAATGTGTACAAATGTGACCCTGCATCACTGCAAGGAGCTGTTATTTGAGATACTAGAGATGTGCATTAGCACACCACTATGCCCAGACCAGTTAATCCTGCTTCTCAGAGGACTGCCCAGCCTGAGTGGAACACCTCTTCTATGAGGAAAGGCTGAGAGAGTTGGGGTTATTTAGCCTGGAGAAGAGAAGGCTCCAGGGAGACCTTATTGCAGCCTATCCGTACTTAAAGGGGGCTTATAAGAAAGATGGGGACAAACTTTTTAGCAGGGCCTGTTGCGACAGGACAAGGGGGAATGGTTTTAAMCTAAAARAGGGTAGRTTTAGGCTAGATATAAGGAAGAAATTTTTTGCTCTGAGGGTGGTGAGACACTGGAATAGGTTGCCCAGAGAGGTGGTAGATGCCCCATCCCTGGAAACATTCAAGGTCAGGCTGGACGAGGCTCTGAGCAACCTGATCTAGTTGAAGATGTCCCTGCTCATTGCAGCGGGGGTTGACTAGAAGACCTTTAAAGGTCCCTTCCAACCCAAACTATTCTATGATTCTATGATTCTATAAGTGGCACCCTACTGACACCACTTCCTTCCTTCCAGGACCACCAGCTCAGCATCACGTTCAACAGCAGAGATGCAGCTTCCATGCAACAGGGCTTTGGCCTTATGTGACTGAATGTGATAACAAAGACTCACCAAAAGGGGGAAAAATAAAACACCAGGCAATAGTGGAGGTGGTGACATCACTTTGTAAAAAAAATCATTGCAGCCTGCTCCACAGACAACCTCTTCCAAGTGTATTATTTACATCTGCTTTTTCAGTTCTTTGAGGTGGACCTGCATAATTCAATCACCACAACTCTGATGTGTCAGAAAGACCAGTCCCACGCAGCTACAGAAACACTATATACCTATGCAAGCATAACTGGCAGTAGCTGGCTGATAAGAAAACTTGTCCATGCCCATCATACCCCAGACTTCCACAAAGGCACCAGCTAAGGAGAGCCAGACCTCCTTCCAGCCTCTATCAGGTGAGCTGACACTCCTCCTCTGCAATAACTTTCACAAGTAAATTAGGACAGGGCTAATTTAGTCTACAGCGGCCTGTTAACACTTTCTTGGCCAGTGTGGAGTTTGTATTCCTCACCAGAGAATGATTTCCACTTGAGTTTCATGCCTTTATTATAATGCTACTAAACTTTGCTGTACTGTGGACAACCTACTCCGTAAATACACCAAATACACTTTTTTACAGTTGTAGCCCTCTCTGTACACCCTCACTGAATCAATACCTAGTAAATTCAGAATAAAGGAAAGCATACATATTTTTGAATCTGCTTCCTAGATCAGATGACCACTTCCCATCAAAAGCGGTGAGTGCTTTCTGTTGTCTTCAATGGACCTTTATCAAGATCTGTGAACTGCCACCTTCTTGCTAGAAAATCTGCTTCGTCCATGTAGAATATTACATATTTAAAACTTTGAATGATATTAATGACTTCAGCCAAAAAAAAAAAGGGAAAAGAATCCCAGATATTTTTTGCACCTTGTTTTCACTTGTAACTCTGGCAACCTGGCGTCAAAGTAACAATAGGGACACTTAAAAAATGCTACGGTTTGTCTTCATTACAAAAGTACAAATATGACCCTCTTTTTCGACAATGCAGTTTCCACAGTGACCATGCAATATCATCTGTTGTTTGTCATATGGTGGTGTAAGACACCCACTTTTTCTTGCTGATGTCAAAACAATAAATGAAAACTGAGAAATCCTGGCACGTATTGTTACATATTCTTAAATACAGATATGAAAATAGATATCACTCCCAATTTTGTTGAGTATAATCTTTGATTCTCTGACAGAGAAATGTCACGGATAGATATATAGCCTGATCATCAAAGTTATTGTATACGCCTTCTGCTATGAGCTTCAATGAGGATGTTAGCACAGGCATTGGAAGCAGTACTAGGTAAATTCCCATTACCCCATTTCCAAGGCTTGTCCTCTGGAAACATGACCACTGTAATTCTGGTGGTGCCCAACAACCCCAGGCAGAGGGAAGACAAACTGTTCCACCCTGTACCAAACAGTCACTGATCAGCCCCATCTCCCTAAAGCTACCAAATGTATTTCACTAAGTTGCTTTATAGATCTAACCTCAACCTCATTCTCTGTAAATAAAACTATCTTGCCTGAACCAAAGGAAAACAAATGGTAGTATGGCTTAAATCTGCTTAATTTTTTTCCACACAGGCTGGTGATATTTTATGTTCTTAGCCATTCCCACTTATTATGTGCCTCTCTCCTTTCTCACTGGGAGCTGTTACTTACTCGTTGCTTGTATGCCTCAATGTGTATATGCAACCTTTGCTATCTGGTAGAGTCGTCCAGGATTTGGGTTTTTTGAATGGAGCTCCAGCCAATACCATTAATTTATACATTAAAAATGAATTTGTTGTCTCTGACTAACAGTTTTGCTAGACTGAAAACATTACATTTTAACTAGCAAATACTCATGGGATTCATATTTCCAGATATATTTGATTAATGAAGGGAAGCATAAAGTAAGTCTCACATTTGATCCTTGTTCATAGGAAGCTTATCTACATAGGAGCAGACAATGTCAGTCTTACAGGAAACAGCTGACAGCCATTGCTAGGGGGCTGGATTTGGTCTTAACTATCTTTGTCCCAGTGTCTTGCATTGTACTTCAAACAATGCTCCAGGAATGGAGCAGTCTCACAAACTGTGGATGTAACCAGCCAATTTGATATCCTTGCCTCTGAAAAGGCATACTGTTTGCTTTTGGATCCATTATCTGCTGGGTTGGGGGGCAGTTAAGTCCAAAAATAACTGTAGGGACATTAAAATGCTATGTTGCTCTGCCAGCTACTTCTATTATTACATCTAATTATTGTGAGAACCTTTCCTCAGTTCTCACCAGTAATTTTTCACTTAAATAACTTGTCATAATAGCTGCCATCAAAGCTCTTCTTTCTGGTTCAACCATAGTTCTTTTAAATTCCCTAAATGACACTTGGAACTTTCTTGAGACAAGTTTTACAGTGACATATCCACTGCACAGCTCTGTCAAAGTCAGAGCAAAACCTGACTCCCTGAGTAAAATTTTTTGCTGAAACTGATTATATTGAAATGCTTTATGCTATGGATAGGGTAGGAAATTCAAGTTTTAGTGCTAGACTTAAATGTGAAATCAGCAGAGGAAATGCATTTGTCTTAACATGTAATTATTTAATTGCTATTAGTGTATTTTCTTTATTGCATATTACCCTGACTTTTCAAGTTCCTTGTATGATAAAGCAAAAGTTATGAAATAATGCAGAAGTGTATCAGAGAAAATGTAGGTATAAATTATGGGTGCTCTGTGCTGTTTTAATAAAGAATTTTTTCTTTTACCTATTGAATTCTGTTAATGAGGCAGTACCCTTCAAAGAGATTATAAATATTTTCCTTGTATGCCCCAATGAATCATAGGATTAAACTTTTTCTTTTTATAGATAAGCACAAATTTCACTCCATGCATAACAAATTAGTTCTTTTTTTCTGTTTTATTAATAATTCATTTGATATGTTCACCTCCTAATAAAAAGCTAGTGAATTTACACATATACAGTTAAAAGTCATCATGAAGTCCTAGCACCAAACAATAGGAAACATTAGACACAGAGATTTGCATGGATGTTAGCTAGTTAAATGTGAGTCTTGGTAAGCTGTTTCATTTACATTACTGTTTTAATGTAATAAAGAATTTTTAGATTTGGTCATCTGAATAGCAAATGCTTGTAGCAGGTCAACAGCACACCTGTAGTTAAGTTTTGGTTGAGGCTAAGTAGATGTCACATGAAGGCTTTAAGGGTTCAAGTCAGATAAATAAATTGGATTTCATTCCTGAGCCAAACTTTGCTAAAAGAACAACCTGCTTTCTATTAACAAAATTATTCACCTATTCCTATTTTGGTAAAAGAAGTGTATTTCGTTACTTACTTCATATACCAGCAGACTTGTGGAACTACTCAGCTGGTTACTAGTTAGTTTTGGCTGATCTAAGTTGATTTCTACTGAAAGACAATAGCCCTAGGAAACAGGAGCTTGGCTTGAAAAAATCCAAGCTCCAGCAAGAATCAGCAGAAAATTTCAGAAAACTTTCCATTGTATTTTCCATAAAGATTGAAAAGAGTTATATAAATATCTGATATCCTCCAGYGTGACCACCAGGCTTGAGCTTTCCTGGTGATGTGGTATCTCTGGATTTGCCTAAATAGCTCAGCACGTCGATTACATGGCTGGTAGTTTGTTTTATCCTCAGCTCTTGTGTATATACTGATCATCCTCTAAAAAACACAGTTTCCCAGGAGTTTATGGAATTAAATAGTTCTTAATATAATTGAGTCTTGATACTTTATTAAGAGATGGATAGTCACAAAAGCAGCAAATAAGGCACATTGCAGATCAGCTCCAGAAGAAGCTTTGAGCTTTTTTACTTTGAAAAGTTCCTATTTTTTTCTTCTGAATGATTACAATTAAATTTCTCAGACTATTGCTAATACTAAAAAAGATAAAAGCAGGTAATAATATATTCTTTATGTTGCAGTGCACTGTTGCTGTAGGAGGAGGAGTGTCCCACCTTCACAGTGCTTCCAGGAAGGCAAAACACTGTCGCACTGGGCCCCTTGTCTCTGTGTCCTGGTCATAGATTCTTGCTCTTTCAGCTAGTCCTCAAGTTTTGGGATATAATAATCAATTAGCTACAAAGTATGCAGACCAATGTTGACAGCTGTCCAGTAGAAGTAATAAGATTTTATATTGCCATAGCTGCTTTCCAGCCATGTCTGTAAGAACTGTTTAAGCCTGACACTTCGGAAACAACCTAAAAGGCTGTTCCTCTACCATGTTTTTATAATCAGTTGCATATTTTTGTATTTTCTCATCTTATGTCATCAGCAAGACCTTATGTCACTCTCTGGCTACATATTACTACATAAGCTTCTGTAAATTCTTTCTTTAAAATGCTGTACTAAACAATATCTTAAGAAAGCTTCTGGATAGTCTCACTTGGTCTGTCGAAAGGAATAATAAAGTTTACTTAGCACTTTGTCAGATTATGATTATTTTTATGTGGGTTAAATGCTACTCCTATTATATATAATCACGTTGTGTTTGAGTAGCTGCAAGTGAAAAAGCCAGTTGTACTCAAGATACAGTGTTTGCAAATCTTGAATAAATCATTTATACAATTTAAGCAAAAATGGAAATCAACTCTGGCATTTTAGTGCCTTGTGTGGTGATTTCTCTTTTTTAAGACAAATTTTTCTTTCATAACTTCTCATAACCCAGACTACAAGCAGCATGTGAAATGAAATTTACTTTTTGTTTTTATTTTCAGGTTTGTTCCATTGCAGACATTAACAAAGGACTAAAATAGTGACACTGGTTTTAAAAGATGGCAGTGTGTGTAGTTATGGCAACAGAGAACTCGGTGTGTACTAGCCTCCCAGGTATTTACTGAATTTGTCAGGTGATGTCAACATGCACTGAGTTACTTGCTGCCCTAGTCACATTTTCTCAGTACCTAAGATGGTTAGGTTAGTACTAACTCAGCTACAGCCCTGTGAGCAGCCAAGGTGTGCTAAAGTCAAAGCATCGTCCCCTTCCAGGGTTCACAGCCAGCTGTGCTGACTCTCCTGTGCACTCTGATGCTCAGGCAGAAAGTAATCTGCCTTAGATTTATTGAAGACAGACATAGTTCAACCAGGAATGTCAGAGAGGAGGAAAAAAATAAGACATTGCCCTCCAAAATACAAAATCTGTGGGCACCATTGCAGATGTCCGCCCTCCCCCCTCGAAAGTATTGAAATGACACAAAGTTAAATGCTTGGAGACAGTCAAATGAAATACAGTATACCAATTCAAGTCAAACAGCCTGAAAAGAAAGGCATTGTTTTGATATTCCTGATGAAAAATGAAAAAAGACAGAAAAAGCAGTCTTTCTGAGCACAATTTCAATGTTATGCTCTCTGGGTTTTCTTAAGAAGTATTACTTTTAACTGCTCAACAGTATTTTAAATGATTTTAAGTTACATTGTTTATGTACCTGATTGAACAGGAGTGTATGCAAACATGCTTAGGCAAATGTTTTTTGCATTCGTCCCTTATGCAAAGACTTTTTTTGCATTTGTCCCTTATGGTAAGACTCGTTCAGTAACTAGTTTGTGGGTGACTCCTCTCTCTTTCTGAGTTGTGTTTACTTGCAACAGTCAAGAGAAGGGGTGGGGAAGAGAAGTGCTGCAGGTCAAGAGGATTGAACTTTTATGATAATGCTTAAAAACTTCCTGCGCTCAAACTCTTACACATAAATTCTAAAAATTTGGCAAAAAGGAACGTTGTTGACCTGATACAGGCAGAAATGAAGCTGGTTTCCCAGGGACACTGGGGAGGAGTCATTACAACATTAATGACCACTGAGTATGGATTTGAAGAAGATCTTAAGGTCAGCCATAGGTCTCAGTGTAAATAATGAGTTACTAGGCCGGGGGTCTTCTGACACAAGCCATATATTGATAGAAAATTAAGAATAAGACCCAAGTACTGCCCTTGCCCTTGCAACCCTAAATGGATACCAGCAGATTCTGAATTCCTTGCCCAGCCGTATTTTCTTGTTTACATTCAGTATATAAGCAAATTACATTAATCATAGAAGTCCTATTTCTTAATGCTTATGCACGTTGTCCATTAGCAATATTACCAGAGGATCTGCCAATAATTTTTTTTTCATTTTTCTATCCCTGAAGCCTGCTATGCAATTGGTCAATGTAATTAAAGGCTGCAAATCACAGGAAAAAATGTTCTGAGTGTACATCATTCGATATGTCACATTACCACTAACGTGCTATAGTGTTTCTCTTGCAGATTTTTAGTAATAGCCATCAAATTTTCTACAGATCTATTAAGTATGGTAGCTTGTCTCAGACCCCTTAGTGTGTGCATTCCAGCTAAACTGGGTGATACTCCATAATTGTTTTCAAGCTCTGTCATCAGCATCCGCTAATAGTAGCTGTGGGCACAGGAATGCACTTCAGGATATTAAAATGTTCAAAAAATATCTATATATCACATGGAAATGAGTAAGTACACTGGTTTCTTAACCAAGTGGCTTAAGGTGTTTTTTTTTTTAAAAAAAGATCATATTATGGACAAGTTCTTTATTGTAATCTGTGGCAAACACCCTAAAATGTAGCAGAACTGCCAAAGTTAAAAAAAAAAAAAATATATGGAAGTCTTAAGTTCACTGGTATTTTTAGATATTTGTCAAACAGTACGAAGGATTTCAAAAGTTTGACCCTTTGGAGCCCCCTCCATCTACGCAAACTTGTAACCTAGTTTTTCAGTTCACAGAAAACAACATTTTTCTCCTCTGTTTTGCTTGGCTTGAATTTCAATTGGAACTTCTCTTTCCCACAGTGTACTCTGAAATGACAGAGAGAGAAAGAGATATCAAGCGTTTTCTTAATGGATGATGGAGTTAGCAGTAAAGGTCTGTGACTTGCTAATTTTCAGTCAGCAACCTCTTCAGTAGTGAATATGCTAATTCATCTTTATGCTCTTCAAATTTGAAAATGCATTTACAATGTACCCTCAGGAAGTCTACCTTGGCCAATCTGCTAGCCATGCATTAAAGGAGGAGTAAGCACAACAACCTAACCTTTACTGTAGGACATCCAGCCAGCCCCTGCAGAAGAGGATAGAGAGGCACCCTGCACCGCAGCAGCTCACAAAATCTATTTATCATCAGCTACATGGATTTCAAAACAAATCAGTAAAATGTTCTAAATCTTCTCACAGCTAATTGGAAACACCTAACGAAAAAGCAGGCTTTGCATGGTTATTTGAATGTCATTGTATGTGAAGCTGTGGTTGGTTTATAAAATAAACTACTCTGATGAAAAGTAATGATGTGGTTCATGTTTAAAGCTTGCAATAAGAGCAGCAAGTAATAAGACAGAGTGAAAGACCTCATGTTACTTTAGCCTAAGTAGTTTGTTTGGGTCTGATGCAAACTCATGCATCTCCTAAATAAAAGGCAAAACAGGAGAAAGACAACTTGCAGCTCTGGAAAATCTCCAAAAATCATGGCGCTTATATATATACCAGGAAAGAAGGATCTGACTGCATCTTCACTGAACAGCAGTCTTCACTCCTCAACTGTGAGAGAGAATTCTACCACACAGTTTCTATTTTCTAGCATTGCTCTGGATATCATGTACTTCTAGCACTGTAGCTGCAGCACTATTAAAATCAAACTTACTTTATCTTTCTCATTATAACTGTAAATAGGCTTGGACTATCAGCTAGCTATTAACCTACAGGAAATGCCCTCCAACTTGATCATTGCTGTATGAAAGTACAATGCAGACAATTGATTCTGCCTGTGCATCAGTATCAATTGTGGTTATGACCTGTTTAATTTACTTAGCAAACAGTAATTCTTGACAGGTACTATAATGCATATTTCCCAAGCTGCTGTCAGCCATTCTGATAAGAGTAACACTGTAGTTTACTAGAGTAGCAGCCAAGTTGATGCTTATGCATAACCACATAAGATAGAAAGCCAGTCCTGTGGGAAGATATGTGCTGTACCCAGAGAAGTGTTTTAGTGTGTGTTTATCTTTGAATACAAGAGCAACCTCATTATTTCTGTGAGCTGACTCAGATGTTTAATATCAAGTATATGTTGAACAAGTTGGCAGAACTGAAACCATAATGCTATGCACTTTGCAAGGCTGTGCCCAAAGGGCCTTTCCTCTCAAAAAACAATGACTACTGATCATACTGCAAGGTCAGCCACTCATTACAGTTACATGCTCAGTATCAGTCAGCTGCACAAAATATATCAAAAAGCATTTAGAATAAAKCTTTGCATTGAGATTATTTAATAATTTGTTGAAAAAACTAGGCAGAAGTACTAAAAAGTTTGAGCCAAATTGTACCATTTTAAGTTTACATACAGCTTCCAATGAYTTCATATCTGCTGACTGCAGGGTAGCCACATGCTTCTGTCTGAAAGCAGACCTTGGCTCTATGACAACTTAAAAACAGAAAGAAGCCTTTCAAACCAGTTGGTGGATAAATACTTTGTACCAAAGGCCTTTGTATTTCAACCAAAATGAATCACCACACTTTCTGTTTAGACAATAACTTTTTCAAATCAAGTCAGCCTTAGGAAAACCACAAAATCACATATTTGTATTAAAATACCTTTTTTTTTTTTTTTAAAATGAGAAGAATTCTAAACATCCATGACCTACATAGCTATTTTCAGCTAGATACAAATTAATTATATTTACAGGGCACATTACTCATTCATCTTTACATTTTGATAGCAGAAAGCCTGTTAATGGAATTGAGACACTATAGCAACTGTTTAGATGTTTTATATATAAACATATACAGACGGGATGAACTCACTTAGATGATCACATCTGGTTATAAACTACATTATTTACCCTCACTGGTATGATTATACACAAACTAATAACTAAAGAGGGCAGTCAGACGACAGGGTTGACCAATGGCTGATCAACTTCCATAGTTCTAAATGTTACCAAACTCCCTGGTGTGATTTGGACCTGCTCCAGCTAACCTTTTCCCGAACAGTTCAGTTGACAGCATGGGTCAGGGACTGTTCCCAGTGATCAGTCTGCATGTGATCACCTTCTGTGGATAAGAGAGTTTAGACGCATGGACATGAGTATGTATGTCTCAGGGCCAGAGGAAACTCCATAGTCCATTAAAAATCACAGAAACACAGAATAATTTCAGTTTGAAGGGACCCCTGGTGGTTACTTGGTCCAGCACCCTCCTCATAGTAGGGCTAACTTCAGTTAGATCATTACTCAAGACTCTGTTCACTTGAGTTTTCAGTATCTCCAAAGATGGAGACTCTGCAACATCTCTGGACCACCTGCTGCAGCATATGACCACCCTCACTGTGAAGATTTTTTTCCTTTCATTAGCCAGAATTTCCCTTGATGCCGTTTGTGTCTGTTATTTCGCCTCCTTTTGCTGCGCACACTGTGAAGATTCTGTCTCCATCTTCTCTATAGCCTTCCATGAAATAGTAAAGACACCAACGAGAACCTCCTGAGCCTCCTCTTCTCCAGACTGAACAAATATAGGTGTTTTGGCTTCTCCTCATGCATTATCTGCTCCAGCCTGCCAAACATTCTGGTGGTTTTCCACTGGACTCACTCCAGTTTGTCAATGTCTTTGGAAGCACAAAAGTGGACAGGTACCGTCCAGCATAAAAATTGCTCCCCCAGCTTAGTGCCACTTGTTAACTTCCTGAGTGTGCTTTCCACGCCTTTTTGTGAGCAGCAAAGGTTAATGGTTCCCATGAGATATTGCCTTGGCAATTCCTCTGCAACATCCTCAGTCTGGGCCTGTGACAAGCAACAGACTTCTTGAGATTGAATGTAAGGGTAAATTGACTCTCATATAACCAGAGTAGCACATATTCAAGGTAATGATCTATATTAATTGCTCCTACAAAATCTGGTTCAGGATATCCCAGCTGTTTTACATAGAGTCATGCTGGCACTAGACTGGATACTAGAAGCAATATAGCAACATTTCCATTGAAGCTAATCCAACTGGTATTTCAATGCACAAATCCTATGATGAAAAGCAGTATATATTAATCCAAGCAGAAATCTTTGCTAATTTCATTTTATTACTCCCTGTATTCAAGCTCCTTCATTTATACATAACTCTGGCAATTCTACATTGTACTGCAATATGCAGTATAGACATAGTCTTCAGCTGAGCCAACTGTATTCACTGTGACTAGAACCTGAAGAGCATCCTTCTCCTACCAGATGGCATAGTTTTGGCTTGTGACACAGAAATGAACTCAT
The DNA here is from genome assembly GCA_035582835.1 of Phoebastria nigripes. Taxonomy (NCBI): domain Eukaryota; kingdom Metazoa; phylum Chordata; class Aves; order Procellariiformes; family Diomedeidae; genus Phoebastria; species Phoebastria nigripes. The sequence continues at coordinate 530,159 of JAYKAV010002929.1, read as the reverse complement.
AGCTAGTCTTTAATACATTAAAAAAAATGCATTTTACTTCCATTCTGAAATCTGTTTGCTATCTGTTTTTTCAGTGCAGATAATACTTCTGACAGCCCACTTCATAATTAATCCTGACATCTTTGATGGTCTGTTTCTACATGGAGAAATGGTGTTTTCTTGCTATACTGGCATTTCACATCCCACTGAGTTCAGAACAAAGGTGGTTTTGCTGCGTTGCTTGAATGCTAAGCTTAGAGTAAGACATGACAAGGTGAATGTAAGCCTTTGATTAGGTGGATCCATTTTTAAGACATGATTGATATATAAAATCTGCATCAGATTCTTACAAGAAAAAGTCCTGTCCCGTTAAAATCCACAGCATTTCTTGGAGCGGTGCATTAAAAGGATAAGTACATACTGCTATTGATAAGTTAACATTATGTGCTAGATAACACTAGTGTTAGCTCTCTTATAACCAGCACAAGACCGATTATTAGAATTTTTTCTACTTTACCCATATCTGGAGCATGTAATTTTGTTTCAAACTGACAAATATCAATCTCAGGACCTTTACCACAAGTGAGGCAGTAAACACCTGAAACTTGGAGACTTTATTTGTGCCCTCTTCTACTTCTGCATGCCCTTTACATGACAGCATCAGAAGAGTGTAGGATATGGCTACCTGTACTTGTTTGTGATAGAGGACCAAGTAAGATGCAGAACCTGTTCCCTTGGCTTTTACTCCAGCCAAGGGCAGTTCAACACTAGCTGGATTGTCAGTTTATGAGCTTTAAAGCTTCTGTGCTTTACCATGTAATACAAAAGGAATATTACATTGTCTGTCTCACAACATATCTCACTAAATTATTTTATAATCCTTTTCCCACAGCTTTGCTGGAGTAGTCATAGGGGTTTGGTAGGTGATAGAGATTTAATTTTATTCCTTTGAAGCCATGCTTATTTGTTGATTTTGTATGGTAATCAGCTAAGGTAGGTGTTGAGATTCAGCTTTAACTATAATTATGGTTCATTTAAATGATACTGAAGTAAGGCATCATGTACCTAATAGGATCAGCTTTATGACAGAAACTTAGTGCCTTTATTAAAGTTAGGAACTCTAATAGCTTATGTGAAATGTATAATGTTCCTAAACAGCATTAAAGATCATCCTCCATCTGTTTTACATTTTAGTGCAAAATTTGCACATATACAAAATCTGCATCTCAACAATAACAGATGCTGGTGCATCTGTCTTGAAACTGTAATTAAGCTTTTTGGTCTATTTACTTAATATTATGTCACAGCATAAACAACAAGTAGGATCATCTTTAAGATGTAAGTACAAAAGGGGCAATGCTAAGTTCAAGCCTCTGATAATCATAAAAAATACTGCATATTCTGGTTATTACTGTCTTGTCTCTTATCAGTAAGACATATCAGCATAAAGCACTTTTAAGCAGATCTGCTGAAAGCAACTATAAGCAAACCAGATTGAGCACATACACTTGCACTGTGTTGTATAAATTTAGTTTTGTATATAGTTTTTTTTAGATTTTTCAAGATATTTTCTCATATTGCAGGCTTATACCAACGAGCAGCCTGAAAGATCTATGTAAAGATAGAGACCCCAGAAAAAGACCTTGCTGCAAATATTTTTGTAATTTTCTGAGATGCATGTCTTATACTGGTGGCCCAAAAATACATGGCAAGAGTACACCACCCACACTGCAGCACTTCTCATGTGCCAGGGTGTGGAACAGAGAAGGATTGTCCTTTCTTCATTCTGCCCATTTTGACAAACTGACATCTTGTTTGTGCAGTTGTAAAGAGCAGGAGCTTTCCTCTACTATGGGATATTGGATTCTTTAATTTGCTGAAACAGGGTTCGTTTATAACCTGGGATAAACGGAATAGATGATTTTCTATACATAAACACATCTACACACACTTATAAATTTACTTCTATACATAAATAAGAAAACTGTTTAAACTCCTGGGTGTCTTCTCTGGTTTGCAAGACCAAAGAATTCATAAAGCAACTGACTTTGACTATAGTGGTTCTGTAGCACTCTACACGGAAAGGGAAACAGTTCCTAGACTTGCATGATTATTTTGATTTACTGCTGAGAAGTAAAGATGAGAAAATTTTGCTTTGTTCCTGTTCTCTCATAAATTAATAAGTTAGTTGCCATACAAAGGTGAGATCTGATTTTGGGAGTAAGTACCTCTGCAAATCACTTGCCAAATGGATCTATGTACATAGACTGAGTCACACGATGGATGATCAACATTGAAACTGCATGTTGTCACTGCAACAGATCCTTCCAGTGATATTTACTGAATAATGATTTGAACGCACTGCAGCATAAAAAGGAATACTATATGTGTTCTCCAGCTGCATCCAAGAAGGGATAAAAAAGCCCAGCTTTAATATGGTGAAGACAGGAAGTTATGATGGAGCTGTTTTCCATTCTCATTACAATAATTGTCATTCATAACCTGCCATTTTCCATTCCTGTCAGAAACTCTGCCAGAAACAAGAGTTTTTCTGTTTACAATCAAGATGCCCAGAACCCCCCACTCTCCCTAATGTTTGTGAGAGGTACTCAGCGTATCAGAGAGCCTAGCCCAATGCTTCCCATATTCTCTAAAAGACTGCAGAAGGGCAGAGCAACATGTTCATTCTGTTCTTCAAATTGCTCATTTGGCTTATCCTGCTTTCGGTTATGAGCTAAAAAAAACTGTCTGAGACATACATAACAATCTAGCCGTTCAAAATTAGGTGCTTTAAAAAAATGTATACATAAAGCCTATATATAGGTATACACACCAACTATAATACTGTTTCTGAACACTTGGAAAAAACCTCCATATTTGGAAACACACATACATATGTATTTCTGAAGTGTGAAAGGCTAGGAACCTTAATTATATTTAGCATATATCATGCAAAAAAAATTCCAAAGATTATATTCACAAAGCTTTTGATCATCTTATGCATTGACAGTAACCCAGTCATACCTTATCTTCCTGATAGTTTCTGAAAATTAGTACATAAAAAGATTCTGAAGTGCTCAAACATGGTAAAAAAAACTGCAGAGCCCCAAAGAGAGGGAAGGAAAGAAAAACTCAAAAAGCTACCAAGAGAAACAGAGAGAACAAAAGAGAAAGAACAGGATCAAATCCAGCTAGCAACACATTAATTCCATCTGTCAGTGGCACGAAATAATCAGAAATAAGAATTTAAGGTGGTCAATAAGGGAAAACAGTAGTTGAAAGTTATTCCAATGTAATACAACCCAGAAATTTACCCTACTCTTTCTCTTACACTGGAAAGTCTTCCCCATTAAATAAATTGTTCAGTGTATTTTTCACAATGAATCCATGTGCTTAATTTTAAATGGCATGGAGAATTTTTTCTAAAGCAGATTGCTCTTGAGTGGAGATTTCATAGTAATTTTCTGAAATTTCATGGACTATTTTCCCTAGGTCTGTGAACCCTGATGAAAGTAAGAAGGCCAAAAATAAGATTTTTTTATAAATTCTTGTACTTCAGTTTTTATCATAGGTTTACTGCTCTGCAATTTCTAGCCTTCCTTCCTCTCTATTATGCAGCTTTATTCAACAAGGCTCTACTTGTAGCTATATTATACTTTGTTACAACAGTTGCTTCCTATAATTATGGCAAATGGCTTTTGCAACATCTTCTGAACCTGTACTAAGCTGCTGAACTTTTGTGCGCTAATCCATAGCAGGAAAGCATGAACGTTCTTGACAGGTTTTCAGACTGAAGCAAACATTACCAAAATAAACAAAACACAATGTGTTCACAATTAATTAGTTTAACCAGGGCATTTTTGTTTCTCATGAACAGAAATTTGAATGAATACAAAGAAAAATAATTTAATTATAAATATAATTGCAGTTAAACATAATGGTGCCATCAATTTTTTAGCAGACTCCACATTACAGTCCATGGGGGATCTGTTAAAATATTGATAGCAGGATATGGCCCATTACGAGGACACACAATGTGTTCTATTTTAAAGAGAGAATTAATAAAGATTTGTTTGAGGAGGATGTAAGAAGAATAAACTGTAAGCTTTATTTCAGTATATCACTGGAGCATATAAGGAAATCTGAACTACTGCCTTTCACTCTTTTTTGCCTTGCAACATGCATGTTATTCATAGAAAAAAAAAAAAAAAAGCAAAAACAACAGTGTGAACTAAAATATTTCTATTACGTAATACATACATTCTTTTTCTCTCTCTTATATAATATAAACCAGACTCCCCAAATGGACTGGAGTACTCAAGGAARTGGAATTTTTTTCTTTATTTTCTGCTTTTATCTCATCCAGGTTTACCAGCATGGCAAAAGATGTTTCCATTGTTCTGAGGGAAGGAAATAAAAGCCTCCATTTTTAACTCAACCTCCTTGTAGCCTTACAGAATGCATAACAGACACAGACACTAATATAGTATTTCAGATCTTTTGTCCTTTTCCTGCTTCCRTAGAAATAATTGAGGTACCTTTTATAAATGTTTCCTAGCTAATACTTTCAAATGCTCAAAAGGGGAGGAGAATATAACACTGGTTTCAACTTAGTCTTTGGAATTTTTATGTGATACTCTTTTCTCATTTGACATTTTGTTCCCACACAAAACATTCATTCCTCTCCCTAATTTATTTCCTCTACTGGGGAAAGAGAGAGAAGCAGAAGTGTAATGAGGAAGCGGAGGGTAATAAAGCCTGTCAAGCCAGCGTAGTCCTTAGGACCCAACAGTTCAGAGTGACAATCTCCTTCTGCTTGCTGTACACTGGGTTCATCTGCCATTTTTGGGCAGCCTTAAAAGCTTATTTTGGAAACAAGGAGAATTTATCACCTTCTAGATAGGGATCTTGAAAAGTGATGATCAAATCCTTTATCTTCAGGTTTCACAGATTAAGTAAAGTGGAAGTTCATGGAACTTATTGTTACTTATTTTAGCTAGCACAATGATATATGAAGATAAATTATTGGAAGACAGCTAGCTGACAATGACAAGATTTTGGCTGAAGCAAGCTTTTGGCTTTCCCTGTTGTCAGGGCTGGGATATCTCTCAGAGCAGCAGCTAGGAGTTCATAGCTCCCCTCGCCCCCCAGAAGAGATAGAAATCTGGTGTGTGTGTTGCAGCTGCCAAGTCTGATTTGAAGCTGGGAACAGTTTATGTTGGGTCCACTATGCAAGTGCAACTAGAATTGATAGATCTTGGAAATACATGTGGCACCTGTACAAATGCCAAATCAGCTCATTAAAATTGGTGAGATTACGCTAAATAGTCATTAAACTAATCAGATTTGACTGAACTATCAAATAAAGACGAAATGCATATTCCTGAATCCCCAATATCTAAAGTTATCACAACTTCTTGAGTTTCCTGTTTCCTTTTTCTCCATCTTTTACCTGTGTTGTCTAAGTCTAGCTAGTATACAGTGGTTTGATCCTGGTCTCACTAACATCAGTTTCAGCAGGGCTGGGGTTACAACCTTGAACCTGTTCAAAACATAGCAAATGAATAAGCTCCAGCTGACTGCAACTTTGTACAGAACTGAAACAAGCAATCTCAAACAGTGTCATCGAGTGGGGCCAACAGTCATTCACACTGATGGAGTCATATTAGCACCTGGTGCTGGCAGGATGTTCCCTCCTTTTACAAAACAGGTCAAGAAGTCAAGCATTAGATCCTGAGGGTTTTTCTCCAGCCGCTGCATCACAGGATGCAGTTTTCTACATCTATATTTCTGTGCATTTTTTACTTTTTTTTTTCTTTTAATGCAAGCCTTGATATAATTACTTAGTCCTTGTTTATATAGGAAGATGTTTATATGGAAGATATAGAGGCCTCTTGAAAATTGAAACACAGAAGATCAAGCTTTTTGAGAGGGAAAAAGTTATACCTGGTCTAGTGTGGCCACATAAAGAAATGGGTAGGAAAAGCATCTTTTTTCATCTGTCTGAGCCCCTGTGCGTGCATCTAAAATGTGGGTAGAGACCACACAACTTCTCATAGGAGGAAAGTGCTAGCAGGTTGGGCATTCTTCATGAAGACTCTTGGCTTCAGAAAATATGCATAATACTACATCTTGGAWTTACAGAGATGGTATAAAGACTGTATTTCCCCATAGATTTTCTATACACAATTTTATCCTAAAATTGAATTTAATCTATCTTGCTGATGGGCAAGAAGATATGCACTATGTATTTTAGCTACAATGGAAATCATTTAGTTTCTGTAAGTTATGAACGCCTGACAGAAGTGCCCTTCTTTGGTTGAAGAGGTGTATAGCCATGATCACATTGTGTGTTACAAATATGCCTCTTGCAGCTCTGCATCAGGCAACATGATGGGGATACTCCTTMAATGTCAGGTCATGTTTTGCGGTGGGACAGCATGAAGAGGGGATTTTACGAGTTCCAGCACTGACATAGGGAAGAACAGATAAAGACTAGCAGAAAGAGGATGGGTAAATCTCAGAAATCCTTACCTTCAACTCCTAATAAGATTTATGGGAATTATAGGCTAATGTTTCTATACTCATCAACACTCCTACAATCATCAAAATGCAGATTAATTAATGTAACAATAAATCAGTAAAAAGAAAATGGATATAATGAAGTTTTGATTGCACAAATTAATTGTTTGCACAAGTTTTCATAAAGGGAACATATCAAATAGACAAAATAACTCATTTTCAATTTTGCTTTGTAACAAAGCTAATTTCTCTAGCATTTGCAGACCTTTTTTTCTTAAACAACATTTAAGGCAAAAAGCTTAAAAGAGCTATTGAATAAATACATATGTACTGTCTAAAAGATAAATGCCAATTAGGGTCCCACTTGTTGCATCTTAGAGAGAAAGGCCACGGACTAAGCCTTGCTACATAAGACTGACAATTACTTTCTCTGTTAGCACACAGTCAAGATTTTTTATTAGAATTGCCTTAACAGCTGTGAAAATACTGCTCTGCTGAAGTGAAATTAGAAACAAAATTAAAAATTTGAATTGTTAAAGGAAGGTATTGGGAGCAAAGGGAGAGAAAGCATCAAGCTTTTGTTTAACAAGTGGTCTTTTTAAGCAAAGCATATAGTAAGGTCAGGTTGGACGGGGCTCTGAGCAACCTGATCTAGTTGAAGATGTCCTTGCTCATTGCAGGGGGGTTGGACTAGATGACCTTTAAAGGTCCTTTCCAATCCAAACTATTTTATGATTCTATGATAAAAGAGCTGTGGTGATCATAACTGGGTGTTTGTGCTCACAGACACAGAAAAAACCCAACAATTACAGTTTTGTTTTGTCTTACAACTTTAATTCCTGTGAGCAACAGAAATATGCAGAAATCCAACAGTGGTTTTGGCTGGATGCTCACTATTTAGGGTACGCTATAATGAGGTATAGAGGTTCCCAAATTGCAGCTCCGGAGGCATTCTTTCCCTTTCAGGAAAAAGCAGACAGCCTATGAGCCTCATCCTGCAGAACTGGCTGCATGCCTAACAGGGCATTACAAGTTACTCTTGTCTACAAGAGCAGGCACAGAGACCATGAGTCTCTGACAGTCTATGCTTCTCATTTCAGTAGTTAAAATTTCTAAAACAGAAAAATAATGAATGAATCTTTCTTGTGTACCATCCGTCTATCCCAGGAGTAGCACTATTGAAGACAATGAAGAACGGCATTCAGTAGAAATAAAATAGTGAGAGCAGATATTGAATTTACATGTCGCCTTACAACTTTGCCTTATCTGCATATGTCATGACTGGCCTTGAACCTAGCATTTCAGTACTGTGAAGAGAGTTTTACACTTCAATTTCTTAGGCTAGTCTCTTTTGGATATAATGACAATGGTAGGTGAGCGTGGAACTAATCCATAAGCAGTAGCCCTTTTTATCTACCAGAAATTTCATTTTTTCCAAAAAGTCAGATGGAAGTAAGAAGTGATATGTTATATACACTGTATTTCCTGTGCCTGCAATGCCCAGAACAGCTGCTTGAGAGAAGACAACACAAATGAAGGTGTCAAACAGTCTTTGTCGCTTTAAGTATGTAGTGTAATTACCTGAGCTGAGGCCAGAAAAATGGATGCAAAGTTCATAAGTGAAGACCTGAAACTGCAGAAGTGGAACAACTGTTTCTGTTGTGTTGGGTCTTTCTCTTAACAAAAATCCATGAGAAAAACATTGGAAAAATGTTTAATCCAGACCAAAATGGTATATCACAAGACAAACTAAATAAGTGTCTGTCTTTCTTAAGAGTATCTGGCTCTCAGTGTATGATGGAGTGACTACAGATGAGGTCTTATGAGATTATTATGGCAATACAATATATGCTGACTGATGAATAGTGCTCAGATGTCCTCCCTGTTAAGAGAAGTAAGTGGTGGGAAAGCAGGTGAACATTTCTGAACTGGACCTTTATAGTCTTCCATGATCTAAGACTGATCAGCCAAGGTTAGCATTTAGTTGTGATGTGACTCAGTCTGTGCTATAGCTGTAAATACCCGCACCTACATATCACATTGGGAATATCAAAGCACTTCATGTATACAATCCATTTAACAAAATACTGAGCAATATGACCATAAGTAGTTCAAATATGGTTCAAGTAATTACCACTTCATATGATAAACCCAGGGGTTTATCTACATTAAGGACTGTAGAAGTAAAAATATTTCCTTTGCGATAACAAATAAATTCATTGTTCTGATATCATCCAGGGACAGGAAAGTTAAATAGCTTTAGTCAGTGCCTGTCAACCCCTTGTATAAAGCAAGCTACGTTCAATCCTGTGAAATATTCCTTTACATAGAAAAAAGCTCATTCATTATGAACATTACAACGTAATATTCATTCTCATCCATAAAAGAAATGTAAACATTGCTCCAAGTTTATGCATATGAGAGTAGGACACAGTGAATCACCTTTTGGAACACAGAAATCATATGGAAATAATTGTTTCACTTGGAACCTGAGATACAATATGCTGTATGGTGGTGCAATACAATATAGTGCTGTCATGTTGTATCCTACTTCTTTAGAGGAAACAACGGAGAAGAGCAATAGTCTTTCACCCAAGCAAAACAACGAAGTGATCGCAGCAAGAAATGGCTTGGCAGGACTAGTCAGTGTCTCCTACACTTACAGTTTACTTTTTGCACAATCTTCAGCTAGGATTCCTCTAATCATCACAGTAAGGAATACCTTCTTCCAAACCAAAGGTAGGCTTCCCGTTGAATGCAAACACATATTGCCAAAACATGTAGGCAGACCACAAGGTTTTTCACAGACCAGAATTTCACAAACTATCACCTAGGAACCACTGGGGCTCCACAGAGTGCTTGCTGGTGGTTTGCAGAAATTCAGCTGACTTAATGATGTTGCCCGCTCCTATTTTCTAGCAGCTGAGTTGCATTACAAGATGTCTGGAAATACAAAGAATGCTTTCCTAAAGCTGATCTGCTATGGAAACAACTGCTGCTGTTGTCACAAGAACCTGAAGCAGCTGCAGATGAGAAAAAAGATGTCTGTGCAGATGTAGGTTGGAGGAGCAGCACATACAATTTACCAAGCAAGGTCTGGTTTAAACAACTCATCCATGTGAAAGGCCAATAAAGAAGTACATCTGGTGACATTTCCTCAGGTGGGTAGAAGCCTTGAGAGGTCCAAGGCAAGGGAGGGGAGGAGGGGAAGAGACCAGCCAGGAATGAGGCAGTCTCAGTCAGGTGATCAAACCAATCTGCTGCATTGTAAAAAGATAGGATTTGCTCCAAATACACAACTGTGTTTCCTAAACTTTTATGACACTATTGAGTGTCTTTCCCTAATCATGTTTAAAAAGTAGTTTGCCTATGTGCTATTCCCTCAGGAGGTTAGAGATGGAGCTTTTCTAATGAACAAGAAGTTCAGTGGCCGTAAAACTGTATTAAGCAGCCATTTTTCAAAACCATTTCAAAAGATGTCTATGTATGTGTCTAACTACACTAGGAAGTAAAAAACATGGTAAATTTGCTCTACACATTGTATCTATATTTAACCTATGTTTGCTTTCTTCTTTCTGTGAAATTTTATACATGATTTTTCTGCTGGTGATATTTTACAGAGTCAATAGAGGAGATCAAAGAGCAGAACTAAAAATATTCAGAATTATTTCTTCTCCTTCCTCCCTTCCACACTTCCCATTTTCTGTCAGTTCTGTTTAATTTCTACTTTTTCTGCTTCTAGTAAATCGGTGTCCTTTTAAATTCAACCAAAGCTCTGACATTGATACTGTATTTTTTTTTTTCTGGTATACCATTGATAATAAAGACTCTACGGGTCAAAAATTTCTGTTACTTACAGAAACATAAGCCATGACTCACACATTAGGCAATCAGTAATTTCCATAAAACCTAGTATTCTTTTATAGGTAAGACACACAAAGTTTCTTAAATTTCAGAGATTAGCAGGCATATGCCCTCTAAATAACATTTATTGTTAAACTTTCACAGCGTTTTGTTATTTGATTGTTTTTCTTTTAGCCTGCTATTCTGAAGTCAAAGGTTACATCTAAACCTCACTTTTTATTTGAAAACCAGAAGGCAGTATGAATAATTTAAGAAAATTTAACATGCTATTTAAAATATTTTTCTTGTTAAGCTAATATAATAATTATTTGAAATTCAAAGCTCTTCTATTAATGCATGGGATACTAAGACATAATATATTTGATGGTTATAACAATTAGCTCTTTTAATTCTCTTGGAGCTTCAATGAAGAGCTGAAATTTGAACTTTACAGTAGTCTTGTTAGGTGAAAGTGGCTTGTGTTGATCTCCTTCACTGACAAACTCTTCAAATACTACATTAAACTCCATGTTTGTGAATAGACCTAGTAATGTCAGTGGCTAGATGTTTGRGGCCAAAAGTCACAAAATAGTTTGAGACTCAAGAGATATCACTTAAAAAAGCTACAGAGGGTTCCTCCCAGGTATGTGCTSTATTCATCTCGATGTGTCTTTTGTTAATATTCATAAAAGAGCTTGCTTCACTCTGCTAAGCTGCATGTTTTGTGCAGTGCTCTCCTAAACACAGGTGTGAATATGACAGGTACAAAAGAGTACTGCCACCCTAGATGCTGAAGAAAAAAATAATTTTTTTGCTCATGACTAAAAGCCTTTATCTCTCTTTCAACAGAGTCCTTTTGAAATTGCATAATAAGCTTTCAAATAGGCCCCATCAATGCTTCAGTTCAATTAGTATATTAAATTGTCTATCTCACAAAGTAATATATTTCCCATAGAAGAGGATAATTACATTTTTAAATGTACTTTTCTGCTGTATTTATTTTCTTTTAACTAGGAAAAATAATCCAATCTCAAGCATATAATCTATTCCAACGGAGCATGGGAAAATACATTCACTGAACCAAAACCAAAGTTAATAAACTAATTCATCATTCCAAGACTCAGGTGAGAGATTTTTGGACGAGAGGCATGGAAGCTGCATGTGAACAGAGTAAGCCTGCAAGGTTTGTGGATGCTGACCTCATCTGCTTTCTGGCCTGAAATACGTTTTTTGTGTAGTTTTCCATTTATCTATAGAAATTGATACATTCCTAGTGAAAGATACTATATCCCCTTGAAAATCTCATTTCATGTTGTCCCCTTTCTGCTTGGAAACCTGTTGAAAGTATACTATTCATATAATAATATATGTCACATTTCATATATTTCTATTATATATTTTTGATAGGTTTATTTGCACTTATTTTAGTCCTCCTTCCACTGGCTACAGTGAACCGGTTCAAGTTCTTCCCTTATCTTGATCCTATCAAGATATTAAGATAGCAAAATAGTATCCTTTTAAGTTTCTGCTGGGTTTGATTAAGGGCATTGATAAAACAGACTTAAACAGATTTAAAACACATTTTACACAAAAAAATAGAGCATAGATACAAATATGTAATTTATAGAATCATAGAATCATTTAGSTTGGAAAAGACCCTTAAGATCATCGAGTCCAATCATTTATGCTGAATATCAGCTTCTGACAGATCCAGTAGCAATCACTGCAAAACCAGTGATGGCAATCTTATTTAATACTTAAAATAGCACAGGATAACATAGAAAACTGTAGCTATGGAGTAAATCTGCACAGACAGGGATGAACAGTTTTTTACTTTTTACTTTTGAGAACTGGTTGGTTTCCTCATTTGTCATTTGTTTGTGAAGTCTCCCCTATAATATAGGTTGATTATTTAAAAATATTTCTCAAACATATAGCTACCCTCTTTTCCTTCCCCTTGTCCAGGGGGCCTCCTGATATTTTCCAAAATTAGGAACAAGAAGACCAGGGAAAAAAATTAAAGTGTTATTTGGACTAGGATTTTTAGTGGTTTTGTTGTTGTACCTAAAATTCATCATTTAGTTCTTTCTAAATTTATCGTAACAAGTAATCAAGCAAGTAGCAAGGAATTCCATAGTATAAACCTGTTACTTGGTGTCCTTCTCTGACTGATATTCCACAGGTATAGCGAGAGGTACAATACAAAACACAGTACACTGTTGTATCTCGCTGCATTTCTGGATATCACTTAGGAAGCTATTAAAGACAGTAATCCTTCCGCACATATATCCTACTCTCTGTAGCCACAGACAGTCCATAGTGACAAACAAGCATCCCCCAGCATGCTTCTGCTGTGTCTTTGTTCTGAATATGGGATCCTACACTGAGCTATCACTTTTAATGTTGACAAAATGCCCTGGATAATAAAGTAACTTGCATGTTAAAAATACAACTGACAGTTTAATGGGAACCAACAGTTTAACTGAAACATAGGAGATTGGACCTCTTTTTTTTTTTTTTCAATCAGCCTTTTCCAGAATAATGATGTTTAAAAAAAAAMCAGATCTTTTATATTTTGATTGGAAGACAACACATTGTTCCATCCAGTTTGGTTTATTACCAAGGGATATTGACTTTTTCACTGGAATGTCTCAAGTGCTCACTCCTTCCAGGAGTCATAGAATAATTAAGTCCAGAAGTCACAGGATAATTAAGAAAATAGTTGTGGGGTTTTTTTCCCCATACACATTAAGATCTAAAACTAGAATGTAGCTAGCTGCATATATTTCTTCCAGTCATCAAACATCTTTTGCGCCTTTATCTCAAATTCACCCACCTGTGAATGTTTTATTTCAAATATGCTCATATGTGAATATCACCTGCTATTACTCTGTGCGTGAATAAGTCAGTGTCATTCTTGGACCCAAGGCAGGAAGTCCATTTGGATGCTTTGAGATTCCTGCTGAAGTCAATTAGTCATTTCAGCTGTTGCTTTACAGACCCACACCCTCACAGAGAGGTAGACACAAAACTGCACCCATAGTCTAGTCTAGTAATCTATTTCAGAAGTTTCCCACATACGGATTTCTACAACAGGACACCATCACCTGTTATTCTAGCACTGTTAGAGAGATATTAAAAAGAGTCTGTTTTGCATCACAAATGACAAAACCACCTGYGGGACAGCAGCAGCTTATACATTGAGGTGATACATATAACTGAAATAGAATTAAAGCAGATGGAGGACACTTGACCCCTGCTTAGAATGTCTTATGCATATGAATTGTCTCATCTTGAGATCTCTTTGTTATTGTGAGCTCTGTGATAACATTAAGATTAAAAGAAAGGAAGCAATGTAATAACATCTCAGTTTTGACAATTAAAACTGTGGCTGCTAGGAAAAAAAATGATTACAGTAAATTTTCAATTTTTCAGCTCATTCCTGAAAGCAGCAAGCAGATAATTTTTTTACCCATGAAYATTTATAAGCAGTTATAAATAATCCATTCACTATGGACTTGGTCAGAAACTGGATTGACTATCTGTGCAGGTGAATAAAGGAACTAGCTGCTGGAAGTGTACACTATATGAACAGGAAGAGCAGATTTTGTCAGGCTTTTTCCTGAGTGTAGGAAAGGATTGGGAATATACCATTTAAATGATAATCTGATTCTAGACATGTTTCCACCACACACAAGTAGGCTGTCTTGTAAGGTTGCCTAGATGAATCTTACGTTAACTAGGAAAACTCAYATAGTAGTTACAAAGAACATAAAAATGCAAGCAAATGGTACAAATTAAGCATAGACTATCTGGGCAAAAAAGAAGTGGATGAAAATTCTCAACCTATTCTGGAACATTTTTGGTTTTAGTTATTTTAGTATACAATCAAAACCCATCAACACAAAAATCTCTTTTCCAACAGCACCAGCTCCAAATAGTTCAGATCTGAGCATAACGTGTGGCCATTCTGTATACCAACACAAGCAAATTTTGTGCTCAAAGTCAGCATAGACCAACTGTAAAAATTAATTCCAATATGGCAGTTCTGACACTTCCACTGATCCCTGATTCCTATAATTTTGTAATAGGGTGGTTAATATTGAATATAATTTAAAGCAGCCTTTAGGCTCTATATGTTGACTTTCAGGTAGTTGCAGTGCTTTGTACTTTGTAAATTACTATTGCTCTGTGATACAAAAATTTATACTCATCAAGGAATTACTTGTTTATGGTTGAGGAGATATCAGGAGAAGTGAAAAATAGTAGATTTGTAAAGCTGGTGGCTTCCCATTTGGAAAGGTTAGCATCTGGTTCATTGTATGCTGCCTGCCGATATCTCTTCTCATACACTTTCAGCAGCCCACTCTTTATCAGAATTATAACTTTTTTAGAAAGTGCAGAATTATTTTCTTTTTTAGGCAAATGGCATTCAAGACATATGCATTTGTAGATTTGAATAAAATGAAACTTTTATGGTTTAATTACATTTGAAGTTAAATTACATATTAAAAACTGAAAAATCAAAAATTAAATCACTGCCAAGGTCACATTGCTGTTCCTATCTGCAGCTATTGAAATAGATGAACCACCACCTCCAGAACCTCTGAAGTGATTCTTCATTAATGCTTACTAAATTAAGCATTTTTCTTAGAAAGGATGGCAGGTAAACAATCTTTTTGAATCTTTTCTCCCTGGTCCTGAAACATTTTTCCTTACTTGGATATGTGCTGGAAAGGTCTATTAATAAGTCTTTTGACTAAAAAATCCAACTGAAGGAGACCAGGACAGACCAGGATCATAAAACTATCTTTAACTTCATCAACACTTTTTTTTGGCCTTGGCTTTTGATTGTTTGTTTTGTGGTGTGTGTTTGTGTTTTTCCTAATCAGGAAAGATAACTAAATACACTTCTCAGGTTAGGAAAGCATTTATAAAGAGACAAGCTTTCACATACCACCTACAAATGATACTAATTAAGCTACAATGATATTTATATAGTGCCTTGCTAACTGAAAAATCCATAGCTTTGTAAATAACTTAGTCCATGGTGATGCTGCCTATGATAGCTATACACCAGGCTCATTTCCTTAGGGGGAAGATCAGCCAACTTCCCAGCCTCATTTACCTACCCAGACACCTAAACCCACTGTAAACAGAACAAACCCTTACAGAATACCCAATAGAAGGTCTTTCCATCCTCCATGTTTTCACTTTAAAAACAGATTTTGAAATGAAGATTTTTTAAATTCAGATTCAAGGTAAAGGAGCTGTGGTTCTGTTACAAGAAATGTCACAGGGTGATCCTGGTGGCAGCATCTGGGTGTGCAGGAGGAAAGTGAACATTGGTGCATGTGTCTGTAAGACCATGTATGTGCTTTGTATTTTCCTGGTTGCTAGTGTAGAGTACATAATTTGAAAATATTACAAACATAATAAAATGTAATTTTCACCTCACTTTCTTAATATTTTTCACCTAAGGATCTACCTCAAGAAAATCACGTTAAACCTAATGATACTAAATAAGTACTAGGAGAAGTGATGAGGCTAACAACAGGTGCATATGATCTTTACTATTTGAGGAAGAATGCCTTTTAGTCTGCTGGCTGAAGGATTTTTTTTGCTTCAGTTTTAAGGGTGCATGATCCAGCTGTGCAAAACTCCTCTAACATAGAGCTCTAACTTTCAGGACCTTTTTCATATCAAACTAGTTACTATAGGGCTGGCAATATCAAAACACACTTTTGAAGCTTTTTAATTTCTCCCCATTAACTTTGTGAGCTGCCGTTTGGACAGTACAAGCCTAGGCAGCGCAGGAACATGTTCTTACTATTGACTATCTTGCAGCAAGTCCAGTGGCACTTGATGTAACCTAGCAGTGGAAATTTTCATAGAACAGCTAATGTGTATGGAATTTGAAATTCAGAGGCAAAAGAATAGAATCACTCAAGTGATGCTGCTCTTTTATTACTATTCACATTTTTTTATTCTTCTCACCTATATTTTTATCTTTTGCCAGGTAGCTCTTCTTCTGGCTTTTCAGAACTTGCCTTCTTTTCTCTTTTCCTTATTCTGGTTCTAGTCATTATATTAAGTCAATTTCAGATTTCCTTCCTTTGTTGTCTTATTATCATATTTAATTATTCAAAACTGAGAGCATAAGTGTTACTTTGTACTGATTTTATACAAAGAATCTACTCATAGACTTATTCATGGAAAGGTGTACAGAACAAAAGGAGTGTCAGGCTCATTACAGGACAATGCGCACTGGAAAGAACTAATTCTTTGTGATGAATACAAGCRTGAGGTGAAGGGAAAATGACAAATGTTCATGCCTAACATAAAACAGAAGGTTTCTGCCGAGATGTGGGACATCTTAAAAATGACTTTAGGAAGTTTTAGAATGAGGGAAAGATACACATATATTGGGGGGGGGGGGAGATATCAACATTTCATTTTGTAGAAAATCAAAGCTTAATGTGCTTGTGTCAAATTCAGGTGATAATACACTTTCAGATGTAGTCAGTCTTGAACTAATATGTGCTTGTTCTTACATGACCAGTGCTCAGCTGACACAATGCATTGGGCTTCACAAAGATTATTGGAATAACTTTTTCCTGGTGTTATTTCATAGGAAGCGCTCTGCTGCTGCCGCAGAGAGAGGCAGGAGGCAGTTCCTTTGCCAGTTCTCTGTAAGCCACTCCATTTCTATCACCCTACAATAAATGTGTTATTCCTCACCAGAAAAGGAAAATGAAAATGAAGAAGCAATGAAAGAAGCAATGAAAGAAGCAAGTTACCTGACAGTAGCCTGCACTATTGCTGGGAAGTAAAAGAGGGAAAAAAAGGGATGGATGAATTGGAGGGGGGTGGGGAGCAAGGAAGTAAAAGGGAAAAAAGGAAAGATCTGACAGCCAGGAGGAAGAAAACTACAGGAAACTCCTTGAGAGTGCAGTTCCCATTTGCTTGAGTGCTCCCAGAGAAGAAAATAGGACTGCCTGCGTGTGCATAGTCCACATGAGAAGTCATGTGAGAAAGAGGTTCCTTTGTTGGTATTTTTCTATTTTTCTCAAAAATAATAACCTGAAAAAAGACTGAATTATAATTTTTTCTCCATATGAATTTTGAGCTAGGTTTCCATTATCTAGCCATGATTTCTCTGACTAGAGGAATTGAGGTTAATGAGGTCACGGTAGCTCAGTATTTATTTGCATTTACTAAAATTAAACACCACAGTTTAATGGGGTGGYGAGGGGGAGTTGCAGGCTTTTTCTGATGAATTGGAAAGCCAACTCCAATCAGTTCTTTGCAGTATGATGAGCCTATTCAAAATTTCCAGAATTCAGTAACAACTGCTGAGAGCTAGATTCTGTTGATGATAATACCTTTGCTCTGTAAGTATCCCATTCATTTTAACTCCATGTGAACCAAGCTAAGAGGTTTCAAACTAAAATGATCCAGGAACAAACACTGAAAACAAGAAACCCTATCTTTTTTACAGTAWGGTCAGTAGGTGTTTGCCATGGTAGGTAATTAGAATAAAAGAGAAATCTTTACCTATACAAACCAGCATTTGCAAAACCGAGGTCAACCTAATTTTATTTGCAAACARTGCTCTTGCTTTCTCAGTGATGATGATTCAGTACTGTGTTCCATTTTCTTTTGACACAAAAGGATTTCTGGAATAAAGTCCCTTTAACTACTCATGATAGTTTCCCACAAAATCAAAAGTGGATCCAGATGTTTGCAAAACAGTATTTAAAAGAGAAGCTTCATGAATTCGCTCAAGAATGTTTTCATGAGCAATTATATCTATAGAAAATTGGGAGATTATGTGTATAGGAAGTTGGATCTTAGCATATATTTGTACTCTCATAGCATCTCATAGTTCATGTAAAAAATGACTGGAACCCATTGTACTTGACATAATGCAAACAGAATCTCCTTAACAAAAGTATGAGTAATTTTTATAATGATGTAATTATGCAACTTTATCTAATTTAGAAGATCAGAGATTGAAATATTGAATGAGAACTACTGTTAAGCACAAGAATAATACTTGATCTTATTTTCAATAATGCTAAGACAGCAAATAAAATGAATGCCTCGGATGTGATTGCCAGCTTGTGCACAGGTTTTTTTCTTCTCACATCATTTTAACAGCTGAATTAAGCTGATATTTAGAGACTGTGGAGAAAGGGTGGCWTTGCAGCAGTGGACTACAGTACATAAAACAGACATTTCTCAAAACTGAGCAGTTTAGAAAGAAATATTTTTTCTGTATAATAACTGACTTACAGTATCAGTGAAAGGCTGTTAAATAGCAGGGAAATCAGTTTGGAACGGCTACATTGTCTCAGCACAAGTTTTCTACCACCAGTCTAATATAGCTGCATCTTTCCTAGGTGTAAGAAATGCATTGCATAGATGAATAATCTAATCTTTGTATATCAAGTTTCTTATATGTCAAGGAATACTAAAACTTCTGCTAGACTTGAGTTCCTGTACCTACAGGAATCAATTCACTAATCTGAAGATAAAATGTGAAAAAGGCTAAAACTTGTTGCAGCATAAACGCATTTTATGGTGTTTGCTCCCTGCACTCCTAATTCCCTGAGCTCTGTGCTCCCTTTGGGAGCACTCTGCAGCTGCTTTCCTGCCGCCTGCCTGCCTGCCTGCCTGCCTGCCTAGGCTTCCCTTGAATGGAAATCAAGGCACAATGGAAAAGAATGCATTTGCAGAGCTCGTCCAAGACAAAGTCAGGGTGTCGTTGGGGCACGCACCTGGAGCAGGGAGCTGAAAAATGATTCTGGATCACACAGCATAGGCATAGCCAATGTTTAGTAGAACACATGACAAAGATTTCATAACAACTCACTCAGGACAGGAAGGATGCCGTAACAATTTAAATTAGAGGAGGATGCAAAGAGTTTGCAACTACCCAAGCTGGAACTTGTATTTAAAGTTGAGAGCTTCCTAAATATGACTTCAGAAATGAAATAAATTTATCCTCTGGCCAAGTATCACTGCTTCCTTGTCTAAAAAGAGGTATTAATACTTGACCAGTACAAACAAGCATTACACCCATCTTCCAACTGAACATAAGAATGTTGGGCAAGAAAGCAAATCCAACTGGCAGAAAGATTTTTCCACAGGAAGTCTGACTACCTGTAACTTCCAATGAAGATGAAGGCTGAGCATCCTATTTATCTGTCACTGCTGGTAGAACCTGTGTAGTATTTCTGTGAGTCTCCATGGTAAATCACCGTAAGAACTTCACAAAATTGTCTTTCTRTACAAGATACAGGCATATTGTCAGAGGACACACAGTAAATCTAGCCTGGCCTTCAGGAAACAGCATTTTACCAAGAAAACTTGCAACAGCAACAAAAATTCTTTCGATCCTCAGAAATCTTGTGTTCCAGGACAGCTTGCTTCCATGTGTATGAAGTCTATGAAAGAATGGGGAACCTGTGCTTTTATTCATTCATTGAAACAAAACCCTTCTTCAAGGCAGGCTTGAAACTCTGCACAACACTTTCTTTGGTGAAAAGGTAGACATTAGTCCTGATAAATACTCAGATCTGACTGACCAAAGCTGAGTAACGGTAAGAATATGACATGTACTATTTGAAAAGGAGTCTTTCAGTGGAAAAGGGTGAAGCGAAAACATTTTGATACTGGTATCCTTTTGAAATGTGGTATATTTCCAAACAGCAAGACACATGTTCCTGAGGAATGTATTTATGAGCCTTAAGGATAAGTAATTTCTAACTGAGATTTAACATTGTCCAGAAAGGGACAAATTGAGCTAGATGTGGATAAATCACTGAAACCTCCTCTGAATTTGATATAATTTTAATAAGAAGTCCAGTAGAAGCCTTCAGGCACATCAGTGGTAGCATGTTTTCCACAGTGTTTTCAACTCCCTATAGCAAGAACAAGTGAAGCAATAAAAGAATACTAACCAAGTGGCAGAGGTATCCAAAACCCACAGTTAATCTCAATTCAGATGTATTTTAGATAGTGCAAAATTAAATTAACTCTTCAGTTGGCAGCACACCTTTTGGCACTTAGATTGATCTTGTAAGGCTCTTAAAAAGATACAGTGTATGCTACAATTTTTTTTAGGCTTTGAAATTCTCATCCGCCTTCAGGAATAATTGTCATTTCTTGCTCTGTAAAACTTAATTTGATACTAGTGCCACGAATCAGGTGACTGTCACCTTTCTGTGTCATGTGCACCTCCTCTGCGCTGGAATGAAAAGCTAATGTGTTCCTCAAGTGAGTCTCCAATAAATGTCATTGAATGGCAATACTGAAAATGTATCGTTATGGAGTGGAGTAGAAAAAAAAAAAAAAAAAAAAAAAAAAAAAAAAAAAAAAAAAAAAAAAAAAAAAAAAAAAAAAAATCAAAGGTACAAAGCCAAGCATTATAGTTAAGGCAAGAATTAAGTTTGCCCATGCCTTGAAAAAGACGCACAGCATAGCCGCATCACTCCTGGGTTGAATAATCCACAAACTAGAGGTGAACTGAGCCAGGGAGTCCATGAGGACTCTGGCTGACCAGACTGGATTCAAAAGCTGAAAACCTAAATGAGCATAGTACTACAGCCAAATGAACTACTAACTGAAGTGGAGCACTGCACAGTTGCAACAATGCTATCTCTAGTGTCAGTGATAAATGCAAATAATATCATTTGGGCTGCAATAAACATTATATGACCTGCATCAGGAAGAGCACAGCCAGCAGGTGGAGGAAGGTAATGCTTCCCTTCTGCTCAGCACTGGTGAAACACATCTGGAGTGCTGGGTCTACGTCTGGGCTCCCCAGTATGAGGGAGACATGGACTTACTGCAGCAAGTCCAGCAAAGGGCTGCTAAGATGATTAAGGCAGCGCCTGACATATGAGGAGAGGTGGAGACAGCTGTGACTGTTCAGCCTAGAGAAGAGGAGGCTCGAGGAGATCTTATCCACATGTATAAATATCTGATGGGAGAGAAAAGAATAGGGAGCTGGACTCTTCTCAGTGGCATCCTGTGAAAAGACAGGAGGCTGTGGGCACAAACTGAAATACAGGAAATTCCATTTAAAYGCAGGAAAAAACTTCTTTGCTGTGAGGGTTGTTCAACACTGCAACACGTTGCCTACAGAGGTTGTGGAGTCCTCATCCTTGGAGGTACTAAAAACCTGACTGGACACTGCCCTGAACAACATGCTCCATTTGACCCTGCTTTGAGCAGCAGGGTTGGACTAGCTGAAGTCCAGAGGTGCCTTCCAACCTCAGCCTTTCTGCAGTTCTGTGATCTGCTAGCATCTCCAGTCCTACAGTGCTGGTGCCTGAAGCCATCAAGGCTGAGCCATCAGCTGCTCAGCACCAGAGCTCTGGGCTGCAGCTTTCTGTATTTTCAGAAATTTCAGTTGCCACGGGGGAGATGATAAATTTGAGAGGTGCTTCTTTGAAGACATCTGATTTTGAGAACTTGATTTAAATACAGCAGATGCCAGTAAATGGCAGTTTAGGAGTGCTAATTATGCTCTGAATTATGATGTCCTTATATTTGATTATACATACATCTCAGCATCATTACATATAATACAATCTTTCTATTTTAGTGGTCGAAAAGAGACCTTTAATTTAAAGAAGAAACTGAAGAAAATGTAGCCATTTTTAAGTGTGACATAAGTGTTTCTTGATGGAAACATGGTATCTTTTTGGTATTTGTAGGATCTTACAGAAGAAATTTATCTCATCTAATTTTGTTTAGAGAACTAAATTTCAATGGCTAAAGTAAAATGAATACTGCCTTATATTAATATTTCAATTAATATAATTTGAAATATTATTTTCTTCTTCCAAATACTCACTGCAAAGATCTTACTCATAAGCATTTTTTTTGTTTTTTATTTGGTGCAAGTTTGCAAGTCATTACTAGTACGCACATAGTGATTGATGTGATAGGGACGAACAGTGGCTTTTCAAGAACTCTGGGAGACCTTTGGGTGCTGATGATCCAGTTACTCATCAAATGTCCAAATTCACCTTTCTTGCCTAGCATTAATCTGTCGCACTGGGCACAGCAGGTTTATGCTGCAGTGATCATCATATCTAAATTTGCACAGCGCATCCTGGAATAGTCATTCTCTGTGCAACAGAGGCTCTTACTCCTTTTTGGTACAGAAACTTGATAATGGAATTCATTTATATCAGTTGCTCAGAAGCTGGTTCTACTTTTTTTAACAGAAAAAGCTGGTTCCCTGAGGCAAGAAAAGTGAAACTGAACAGCAAGGGTTCGGGTAGTTTGCAGGTGAGGGCAAACATTAGCAAGATCGTGCCTTGCCTTGAGACTAATCTTTGTTTCTGAAGGCAAGAGACTGCATCAATACATTATCTATTAATACGGTGATTTTATGGGGTACAGAATGTCCTAGACTATTTAGCACTCAATTAAGCTTCACATTGCTTGTCAATAACTTCAGAAATGGCAACAAAATGGGCTTTGGCAGATTATTTTCAGCTGACTAACCGGTGGTTGAAGGAATTCATCAGTTCTTTAGCTGACAGGTTTCTCTTCTCTTAACACTGCAGGGAGGGAAGCATGGTGTGAAGCAGATATATTTATTAAACCGTTTTTCAGTTCTGACAGTCAAGAAAGCAATAAAACATTCACACCTTGAGCTTTGATACCCTCTCTTGTGTAAAGCTGGTCTGTTCAAAACCACTTGGAGATGTCCTGCTTTTGTTTTGGTTGATTTCAACTCTCTTCCACACTGGCTTGTTAAGCTACAACAGTGAGCTACAAGAAATGATACTCTTTCTTCTCCTGCCGTGTAGGTATGGTGCTCCTCCAAACTCATCCTTCAGCTTACCACAGCTGTTTTTCTTGGTGAAATCTTCTGTTTGCTTCCATGTGACTTGATAAGGCAACTAATCCTACTGTGACGTCAGTCACTGTTAATTGTCCAAGTCCAACAAAATAACTATTTCGGACCCTGGGCTTCCAAAAACCACCCAATGTTTTCACGGTGAAAATACTAAGAATATGCTATRGCATTTGTGAAGATTTAAAAACTGTGGAGTTGTAGTTCTGTTTTGACAGTGACATGCAAGGATTGAGTATGATTTCAGATGCGGGCAACTCTATAAAAAGTGTTTTATGAATTYGTGTTCTAAATTGAAGTTGGCTATCCGATCTTCTGAAGTGGGTTGAATAATTCTTCTTTTCTGTGCTTATTTGGAAAGGTATTGTTTCCCTTCTGTCATTGCTTAGCTATTAGTTATAATATATTAGTTATAATAGTCGCACTCCAAAGCTACAGTAAAAATGTATATATTATAGATTGCACAGAATATCACTAGCGACAAGTAAATCAAAGCCGTGGTAGAAAAAGTGCAAATAAAACAAATACGGTAGCACACAATTTTCAAATTGAAGAGTATTTGGAAGGATGCTTGTGTGGAAAAGACATCAGTCACCACAACGTCTCGCAGCCCCTGATGACACTGGTTCCTACCCGTGCGGCAGCTGCAAACAGAAGCTCCTGACTCTGCGCAAACCGGCATTTCTCGACGTCTAAATTCGTGCGGTGCTGCACGAAGACGGGGAAATACGCACCCCCGATGCGGGAGCGCGCGGTAGCCGGGCGGTACATGCCCTTTTCGAAGCCCAGCTGAAGACCCGCACCACCAGCGAACGCCGCGCAAGGGGCGCGCCGTGCCGGCGGCGCTCGGCGGGGCGCGG
>JAYKAV010002929.1:390029-505685 GCA_035582835.1 Phoebastria nigripes | reverse complement strand
GGCGCCCGGCCGTGCCCACGGGGAGCGGGCCGCTCAGGGCAGGGCCGGGGCCGGGGCCGGGGCCGGGTCTGCTGCCTGGCCGTGCGGGGGGGGGGGGGGGGGGGGGGACGCGGGAAGCCCCCTCCTCTCGGCACCCCGAGCCCCGTTTGCACCGTGCCCCGAGCCAAATACGGTCTTGAGCGAAATATGCAGCGATTCGGGGCTGGAAGCGATCTGGGAGCTCGCTGAGGTCTTCAGCCACGAGGGGTGCTTCGGCGGCCTTTGTGCATTGTAAGGCTTTCTAAGAATTTGCTAACTGCTAGTGCCCGTCAAGCTAATTAAACCCATTCAGACTAGTTTGGCTGCGTTATACTTAGGTAAGGTTTCTTATCTGGTTTTCAGAGTAATTCGTATCATTGCACTTCATGAATTAGACACAAACCTGATATTTAATCACATACTTGATGCTCTAACAATAACTTCATTTTTGCATTTTTTATTCCAATTATTTTTTTTTCTAGGAATAATAAATGAAACCCCAAATGATGTTGTATTCATTATGATTGGCAGTTTACTTTTTCAGTCGATTTTCTTAGCTCCACTATTCTTTCTATTTTTTCAAGACTTTATGCTTATAATTCCTTTTCTGAGTGGATAGAGTTGTTTCTGTGGCTGAAGTTCAGCGACCATTACTAGCCTAGGCCAAGTAGTCCCTTTATAAAATCATCTCTATGTACAAACATGAGACATTTGAAAAGTTTTTCTCTCGTATGTAAAGGAGTACTTTTATACATCTTATGTACTCTCTCAAGCTTTATCTAATGCTGCTTCTAAAATGGCTCTATTTTCAGAGCTGGTTGCTTATTCTGTGTATGTAGTGAGATGGCTTGCTAAGTTCAAAGGATGAACTAACAGGAAAAAACTCCTAAGCAAGGATGCAGTATTACTAAAAATTAGTATTATGGTAAAATGAACTGTTTGTAATGCTGTATTTGGGCTATGCACTTTCACTGGACTACAGGTTACACTGTGCTGCATACCGGTTGGTCTAAAGAGAAATGGTAAGACTTTTGGTAGTTGAAATATTAGTAGGAAAAAAGAAATTTTTATTCACTCAGATTTTCCATTGTGAAGTCTTAGAGTACAGAGTTACAGAAAAATGTAACAACAATTTTTCATAACAAGTGTAAGAGTTTAATTATCTTTCTATGAACAGAACAAACTGTTTTACTTATTTGGAAATGGTCTAGTCTTATAGTTTTTCTTAAGACAAAACTCCCAATGGAGCCACTCCCTTTTCTTGTAGTTACGATTGAGATGATTTGTTTCCAAACTACAGAAAGTAGATGCAAGGAAATTTTTAAATCACGTAAATGGGTCTGCTGGGTCCTAGGGYTAGGAACAAAAGGTGGCGACAGCCCATGCTGGAAAGAGATTCCAGTAACAGACTATTTTACATAATTAATCAGAGAATTTAAGCAATTTAAGCAACCAGAGAATGTGTGCAAATATGTTACAAATGCAAGCATGGGAAGTTCTCTTTATTGTAGAGAAGTTTCTTGCTTGGATTGTGTTGCTCTGGGGCGCTATATATGGCCATACATTCTGCAGCTCTGATGACTATTCTCTTTGCTTTSCCAATAGCAAGAACCTTAAATGAACTAGGTGATTGTAAGGAAGCATGAGGAATACTGTAATGGTGATGGGAAAGACTTTACACTCCACATTCTCAGAAGAGAAGAGCAATTGCTGAAATCATGCTGATCTAAAGCAGGTAGAAAAAGTAAGGAAGGAGAAAGAAGGAAATCACATCTTGAGATCTCTTGGTTGTATTTTTTTCCATGGAATGATGTAGCTTGCAGCTATTATGAGTCATGACAACGCAAGATCAGGAGGCAAACATTGGAGGAGAAAGTAAGGAATTTAGTTCTACAGTGGGATTTTTACCCTTTTTTGATGTTATCAATAAAACGGCTCACCATCCCCTCTCCCACTGGTTCACTTGCTGAGTATTCACTTAAATTATTCAATTAAGTTTTTGATGAACCGTTAAAAATGAGAAGTCAAGGTTAGTCTTTAATGTTGTGTCCATAAAAGTAAGTACTAAAGTCTTGTATATTTGTCTTATTCTGATTAATGCTTTCTTTAAAAAATCTGTCTTTAACCATCCTATGACAGTCTGTTTCAAAACAGATCCCATAGTGAAATCAAAACATAAGTAAGAGTTTATAATAAAATAYAATACTCAAAACATCAGTAGCAGTCAAAACCTGGTTATGTCATGTAATAAAAGGTAAAATATCACAGCCATTCTGAAGATAAATGCCATCTGTTTGAAATTCTAGAAAAACCACCGAGACTCAAAATAAGCAATCCAAGAAGTCAAGGTAGAGTTTGTAGCAAATACAGCTATTTTCCTTTTAACTGAAATGAGTTGTTAAACCAAAAGATGTTGTAAATTATATCTTAGTTAAAAAAACAAAACAAAACAAAACAAAACTCAAGCACCTCAGTAATCTAAGGAAACAGACACAACATTCTAAATTATCAACAAGGAAATATGTATTAGAGGATACTGGCCGTTTTTTGTATCTACTCTGTAGACAAGCAGCAAGTTTCCTTTTTTTGTACAAACTTATTCATTTAAGAAAAGTTCAGTATAGGTTAAAAGAAGTCTTTTAAAATAGTTATTGGAAACTACAGGACATGTTTTAAGAAATTTTGTTGTAATTATATTTAGAAATCATTACGTTTCAGCTTGCACATTTTATTAGCAAAAGAAAATTGAGCCGTGGAGAGCTGCCGTTAGAGTTTCTTTGCTGGAATTCCATGCACCTTTTCTACTATTTCCTTTTTAAAGATCTTTATTGTCTATTTATTAAAGTGTTATTAAGTGTTTATTAAAATTCACTGCATTTATTTAGATGCTTAGCATTGCAATTAAGATTTTTAGCATTTGAAACTTAAATTAAGCCAAATCTCACATTTTACATTACTTTGAATATTCTTTTCAGCATGTTTTGAGCATCAGAGATATGGCTCTAATATATATGATATATATTCAGCAAGTCTTGCATGACTAGTTGTACCAGGAGTAGAGATTCAAGTTTATCATTGAACAGTTATTATATTTTTAAGTCAGTGTTCAGGGCATAAGTCTTTGTTCAAGAAAGCAGCACTGTTCAGGACAGAATATTATTATCTATTTAATTTTAAAATTCCAATAGGATTTAAGCATGTGCATAAATGGGCTAGGGCTTCTGGCTAGGGCGTAAACAATGAATTTCTTTTTGTAATAAAGGCAGCAAAATTTGCTAGAGGCAGCAGGGTTTTTTATAAGGTTTTTGCTTATAGATCCACCTGCTATGAAACAATTGAAAAGACCATGTTAATATCTCTAAGGAATCCTTTTACTTGTAACACAGGTATTGATTGCTACTCATTTGGTAACATGTTGTTCTTCCAGTTTTTTGGCTGTCCTATTCAGGTGATGCCACTCTTAGGTCAGTGCTAGTGTTTCCTTGTCATTTTGGCTCCTCATTTATGGACTGTAGCTCATACAGGATGCTTATTTATTTTTGTAGATGCAGAGTCTGGAGCAGGCTGACATCTACTCCCTTTTCGTAGGAGTGCAGGTTTCACTGCTGTCAGTTGTTCTGCTGCCTCRTGACCTAGGTCAGAGCAAATACGTTCTCTAGGGATTAGTTTTACTTCACCATAGAGAGACYTCACCAAGTCCTGTTCATTGCTTCAGACCCCAAGTAAATTTGAGCTTTAGGACTTCCACAGGCCTTCAACCTTTAGGACAATCTTACCCTATCAGAGCATAGTCTTTTGTGATACTCACTTCCACTTATTTTTCATTCGTATTTCCTATTATATGATAGTTTTGTTAAGTGGAATCAATGCCTTGCTAAGAATATTACTGCTTTCACATTTAACTGTGGAGTATTTCAACTAACATTCTCATTTGATTGAAATGCCCCCTTCCATAGTTCAGACCCTCACTGCTACTTTTAGGCACCCTCCCTGCTCCTTGAACTCAGCACTATTGCGGTAGCCATTATTCTTGATTTTACTGCTCTGACACTTTAAATTAGTTCCTTTGTGTTACTTAAAGCCAGCTTGTGAATGGATTTTCTTCTTGCATATTCATACTAGAAGTAGCTGTTCCAAGAGAATGGTGCCCTGCTAGTAGAAGTATTCAAACAAGCCACCTCCTCATGCAAGTCAGCACCAGTAGGCTAATTTCTTACAGGCAGCACTCTAAGCCTAGATGATAACCAAGCTGTGAGCTTACGTATTATTTCTGAGAGGGTACTTCTTTCACGAGACCCCCTGTCTGTACCTCCTATGCATATGTATCTGCCTGAATGTGAACTGAATGCTATGCTGTCCCTGCTTGAGGCCACTTTTCCCCTGCCCTAGGGCAAGGGGAAAAATGCCTGAAGACTTGCATCCCAGCATGGGGCTATGGGGCACAGAGCAGTCTGAAACCCTCTCTTGGGACTGTTTAGCTATGCCTTGCGCTTTACGCATGGCTATGTCCATTGATTGTTTCAGCTAAGTCCATATAGAAAATAGGTCAGCCATGCAGTGGCTCAGGAAGAGAGCTTTAATTGTGTGGGTTGTAATCTAGAAAGCAGGGTGTGTGCATCATCATGCAGGAGGCTGGAACCAGTTCCAAAGATATTATCAAGCATCGTGGAATCTAGCCCTTAGACAGCTATTTGTATTAGAGAGCTGCATGGAATATCCCATGCAAGTCATCCAATTGTTTCAGTGTGAGTAAAAATTTCTTACTATAAAGCAATGTGCTAAAATCCTTTGATTATTTTCTCCTCCACAAATGAAAATTGAAAGAAACATACGTTTATGAAGTGAATCTCTTCCTGAGCCCCATTCTAAGGTATTCAGAACAAAAATATATCACTCTCTTGGGGAAAATAYATTTTGTGGGAATCCTCCTGGTATAATTCTAGAATGTCATCAATTACAGAGGGTGCAGTAAAACTTATGGTTTTGCTGCTGCTAAAACTCTCCAGTTCTAATGAATAGTAGCATAGTTATTTTTGAGATCCCAGAAACAGGTTTCTCTATGGTATATTAGACAGGAGTGTGATGACTGCCTTTCTAATGCTGACCAAGGTAAACGTGTGTTTAATTTCATTTTAACTTTGCATTTCACTTGGCACTTAATACAGATGGAGACTGACAAAAGCTGTTCAGGGAAAGCTGATTTCCCTCCTCGGCAAATACAGAAAATTTTCACACATGAAAGAGCATTAGTAAAAGGCTGACTACAATGGAGGAACACCTCAGCAAGATTTCCAGTTTGTTGCTTGGAAAAATTGCAATTTTGCATTTGCTCATAATTWTTTCTATGATTTGAAAACACAAGACAATACAACCAGTTGCTGTCTTCTGGTTAATAGGGAGGGGTGTCTGCTTATATTAATAGCTGTGTGGCTCCTTAGTCCTGACTGCAGGCACCCTGGAGCCTAAAATACTCATTGCAGTTCCTGTTTAAATAGCACTGCTAAAAATGGCAAAATTTCCATGTGTTTGGAGAAAGCATGCATCAATCTAACTTTAAATTTCCTTTTTTTTTCTTTTTGCTGAAATTGTCTTCATGGTTGTCTATTTGCACTGGCAAGCTGAGAGTGCAAAACCACTTGCCTCATGTTGAGAAAAATATTTGGTGGATTGATAAACTGTTCAAATTTTGGTGAAAATATAGCCATTAGTCCATAGAACTCTCAAAGCATATTTAGAGGCAGGATTTTAGAATTCCCACATGGGAAGAATGGTATGAAGGGAAGGATAGTCTTGTGGCTTAAGAAACTTAGCAAGGCTTTTGGTCAATGTGGAACTGATTTTTTTTTCTCAAAAACTTCAGGAAATCATGACAGGCATAATTACAATAATTCTAGATTGAATTAAATGTGTATCTTGATGCAGTTAAAGCTTCCCAAACAGGTTGCATGATATTAATAAGACCAGCCAAGAGGAAATGCCTTTCCTATAAGCAATTACAGAGCCTTCAGAAATGAGAGAATGAAGTTAAACCTGGTGTGTGTTAGGCATGAAGCCATAGGGTGAGGACACCTTCTTTGTTCTGCTTTTATATATAGCACCTACACCCTTTTATGAATCCTACCTGCAAAATCTATTTGAATTTCAGTTGTAGAAATGTGCAAGTGTTTYGATCCCATTTTTATTTTTAAAATCTGGCTGCAAATTTTTGTAAGATTTGACCTGATTTTTGTAAATCACTCAGATCTACTAAACTCCTGGCCAAAAAAACTTGTGCAACTCTGTTCAAAAGATGTGGATTCACTTCTTAGCTCAGCTGCAGTGTTTCTTTTGTAATCTCCAGCATGCCTTATTTCCCCACTTCTAAATGAGGCATCGTAATGCTTCCTTTCATATCCTGTTTTTCTGTCTTAGTTGCTCAGAAGGCAAACCCTTCAGGTCAAATATCATCTTTTACTGTATATTTGTGTATGACCCTGATCTTAATTTGGGCCTTCTGGGAGGTTAAAATAAACAAATAATACACCTAGCAACAGCGATAGAGAAAAAGGARAATACAAGATAACACTGACACAATTTCTCTGCTGAGCAACCTGCCCAAGGATGAACTCACCAGACAGAAGGTTAAATACCAGTATTTCAGTTTAAGCAAAGGCTCCATAAGAATTTTCACATGTTGACCAAATATCAATCTATCTCACTGACTGAATGGTGGCCTACATGAATGCTAAAAGGTAATGAAATAGTTCCCTTCCCAGACAAGAACAGTTGGTTGTGTGGTGGCAATGGAATAGCATAGAGGAGACCATTCTTTCAGTCATGAGTTAGGCATGGCTTGCAAAACATTTTGATAGGCTCAGGAGGCAGAGACTACATTTGTAGTATGACACCAAAAATCTACAGCTGATCTGAAAATTAGTATCAGCTTAGATCAGCTCTGCACTTACTCTGCATGTCACATGCTCCAGATCTGTGGGAGATGCAGCATGATAGCCAACTATATGTAGAGAAAGCCATTGACCATGACAATGGTAAATTCTAGAACCAACAGAGTCATGGCTTAGTCAAAATTTGAAGTGTGCAACTATACCATGCATGAGATGATAGTGGTGGGCATCATGACAGAATAATTATTCTCTTAGAAGATTAGAGACTGGCACTAGCAAATACCAGTAAAAAATGGTTTTAACTGTTGATTCATATAATATATGAAATGTGGTTTCATGATATCTTCCTTCCAGTTCCTCTTTGAAAATAATATGCAGTTCTAAGCAATACTAAGTTCTAAGCAAAAATAGGTTTAAATGATAGATAGAGGGGAATTAAAAGGTAAAAGTATCTTTTCAAATAGGCTTTGAAGCGGTGAAGAACAAGGAGTACTGATGGAACACAGGATTATGATTTACATGTAGCAAAAGCTAAAAAAGAACATCCATCCCTGTCCATGTTGTGCGCAGATTTTTGTTAGCAATAAATTGGAATAGGGAAAAAATAATATAAGAAACTGAAATGAGAGTATTAGTGGCAGAAAAGCATCTAATGGGGTTGATGTATTTAAAAAAAATACAGTTAGATTTTATTGCAGTTGCTGTAATGTACTGTATTGTAAATGGCTGATCTATCTAATGCTGGAATAAATATGCAAAAAAAGGTGGTTTATGCAAGTATTTATATAACATATCCTCACTGTTTTCTTTTCCAACTGTTACTCCACAACCATGGAAAACACTCATAAACTTTACTAAAACATTACTAAATGCATTCAGATCTTTAATGCTAAACTTAGGTTTGGTACTCTGTCTTTCAGCAAAGAAGCTGCATTACTTAGGAATGCAATCCTGTTGTCATTTTAATATATTATGGGCAGTGTGGGATTTAGATGCCTGTTATAAACAGAGCTGAAAACCCAGAGGAAAGGTTTATAGCATGAATATGCTGCAAAGGTACTTCTGATACTGTGAGAACTTCATTCCTCCATTGTCACAGGATACTTGTAAAGTTAGCGTTTTTGTCTTGTTGGAACTTGCCAGGTACAAATATTTAAAACAAATGTTTTGAATTTTCATCATCACCTAAACTGTAAGCAGAAATGTCAAAGGTTTCTGACTGCATGTAAAGGAAGACTATACACCATGCAGCAAACTTTCTTTCCTCCCTGTTTTTTTTTCACCTGCCGAGAGTGCACACTCCGCAAGATTCATGGTGCTTCCGGATGCTCCAGAGTACCAAAAGGCTTAAAAAAAAATTGTCTTCACCTTGGCAGGAAATTCTTCATGAAAGAGATACTACCTTTCTTTATGCTTAATCTTAGGTCTCTGGTTATATCCTCTAGGATATAATGAGGATATAATAACTCATGCCTCTCATTCCCTCCCTCTGCCCCAACTGTACACTTGGTCTCTCAGCCTTTTCATCGTGGAATTTCATACATTTCCAGAAAAAGGGGGAACTTGCTATGCAGCATCCTCTTTCTGTGCATGTACACAAACTCAGAGGTGGAACCTGTTATTTGTTATGGGATTTCTTTTATCAAGAACCCAGTCAACAATAAATTTAACTTTCCAGTCAAAGGAGCATTTATTTTCAGGATAATATTTAAATGACATTCAAAACCTCTGAGTACTCCTCTGAGTACATATGGACTTGCTAGGGCCAGAATTTGATTTTGGTTCATTTTTAGGTTTTCTCCCACAGTTCGCTGTCCAGTCTCCCTGCCCTTTCACCTCTGAAACAGCTGAACTGTTTTCTGTGCTGGCTTGGAGCTACTGTTCACAGCACCAGTATGCAACATAGCAAGTTGGAGACATCCTATTATCTGGCCCCATTTTTGACATGAACGTGGTTTCTTAATAAAAGGAAAAAAACAGGTGTTCAGTGGTGGATGCCCATTTTACAGATTTAGAAAACAGCACATACAGAGTGGTTGTTCTTTAAGATTTTGGTGGGAAATAGTACTTGAAGGGCCTTTGGCGTGGGACAGCTCCTGCACTAAAAGTGAGTGTTACGATATCTGGGTAGTTTATCTACCATTGATAGATAGATGAGACAAAGATGTTTATCAATTACATTTGATATTAGTTTTGGTTCTCAACAAAGTAAATCTGAGATGACCCCATTACCTCAGTAAAGGCAATGCAGCCAAGATCCTCTACAGTCATTGCCTGCCACTTCAGGGTTCAGATTTCAGCCTTCAAGGATGACTGGCACTTAATGTCCATTGGTCAGCTGTCATTTCCACATGCCTATCTGCTGCTACTTCTCGTTAGCTGATGCTCTCATTTGGAGCCCTAGCATCTAGAGCAAGACTCTCAAGCTGTGTTCCATGCTCCTTTTGCTGGAGGACTGAAACCCAAAGACTCCCAGCACTGAAGCATACATTGCCACACCTTGAACTAAGAACTGAGTGCCCTTACAGTTCCTTACCTTCTGTGGTGGCACAAGGGGAGGAAGGTATGGCTTGCAGTTAGTGGTGATTGCTGACACTAGTGCAGTTTCATGCTGCCTCACTGGAATGCAGGTCAGGGCTTTCAAGGAAGCCAGGTAAGTAGTGCTTCCATCCTGGCATCTCAGATGCATGTGCAGCACTAACTGGTATTTCAGAAGGCCTGATGGAGAGAGAAAAGAGGTTCCTTATAGACATATTATAAAAGAGAAGTGAAATATCCTTAAAGAATAAAATGTAAAACTATGAAATCTTAAAGCAGTAACAATGCGTATCTGGCCTTTAACTTACAAATCAGTGCCGTTTAAAACAAAATACTAAAAAATAACATATGAAATGTCCAAGTCTAGAAAGTTTTTAGTTCTTTATTAACACAGGGTAACCTTATTAAACAATGCAGCAAAACAAGGTATGTCACTCCCTGCCTCCCATTAGATGCTAGTGAGGCAAAACACTGAAACTAGAAATTGGATCTTGGCAGCCAAACCAGGGCGATAAACACGTATCCTTCCTTAATTGTGCAACAGAGACTAATATATAATGAACAGAGTTGGTTGAAACACAAGCTGTAACTACCACAAAAAAATTTCCCATAAAATCTAAAATATTGCTGAAAAGCTCCTTGAAATTACATTTCAACATTTTCTAAAGGCTATACTGACAGATTACAGAAAAATTATTTGCATAAGTACCCACCATACTTCAGTGGATTTGTAGTAGAGAAAAAGCAATATATCAGTAAGACAACTGTCTGTGCCTTTGCAAATTGTTTTGTTCTATTGCCCATGTTTTCCTTCTTCCTTATGGTTTTTTAATCCTCATGTCCTTCTATAGGCTTCCTTCTCTACTTTCTTCTGTTTTTTCCTTCTTGTTCCTTTATTCTGTCTGTATCTCCCTTCTCTCCTTTGTATCTCTCACATAATAAAGAACAGCAGATATTGCAAAATAATGCTACGATAAATGAGAAAAACTATGCTATCTGAGAAATGGAGCAAAGCTTTTCTCTTTCAGACTTTGGTAAGAATACTGTGGTGTTAACATCGTTGCAGTCAATGCAGTTATACAGGTT
The DNA here is from genome assembly GCA_035582835.1 of Phoebastria nigripes. Classification (NCBI taxonomy): domain Eukaryota; kingdom Metazoa; phylum Chordata; class Aves; order Procellariiformes; family Diomedeidae; genus Phoebastria; species Phoebastria nigripes. The sequence continues at coordinate 495,159 of JAYKAV010002929.1, read as the reverse complement.
GTGAGATGAAGAACTGTGGACAGTTCTAGGTACTCTACCTAGAATAACTCCAGGAAGATTACCCTGTGATTTTGTAGACATTGTAAACAGAAGTTTATGGCAGCTGGCAAATATTCAGTCAGAAAACTCTGCAACTGAAATCTACTAATTTTCCAGAAGAGTATTAGAAAGCAACTAAGTGATATACTCAATAGGTAAATTGGTATTGTAATGTATTCCTAGAGCATTCAGTTTCACAAGATGTGCCTTTGGAACTGTGCTTTACAAAGATAAGATCCACTGCTTTTGTGTACTCGGATCTTTTTTAAAATAGCAGATTTTGAAAGGGATGGGCTGTGAATAGGCCAATCAGTGAAATAAAAAATGAAGGTACTGATTTACAGTGCACGTGGCCAAATCAACAATTTCATTTATTTTAAACATGTTTTGTAGCAGAAACCATCTGTAAGCATTTAATCAAAAAGGAAGGTGCCTGCTGGTCCTGCCCTGCAGATACCATGGAAGAGAACAATTGGGAAAGTAGCTGATTTCTCCTCTTCTTCAGAGCTGCTTTCTTTGCCATGGGCTCTAGATAAAGCAGAATCAGTAGCTTCATGATGGCTGTGAAAAAAACTCTTAAACCATCTATTCTGGTTGAATACACCTTTTCAATCAATATATTTTTTTCCCTATCAGAAAAATTACAAGGACATGACCTCGCTGCTGCAGGATAAATCATTTTTACTAATTAGAAGTTCCTGTTATTAGCTTCCCACGTGTAGTATTTAACTTTTCCAGAATCTCAAATGACCTCAGTTCTGTGTTCATGATCACACCTGCGCACCTACCTGCAAAAACYCAAAATGAAAAAATCCAAGGCCGTGTTTTGCTTCAAAAATAGGAAAACACGCAAATCAGTATTTCCGTGACAACAGCACAGAACTATTCCTGCTATATCTAGAAACCTGCTATTGACTTCAATGGGAGTTGGCATGAGTGCTTAACTATGAATAAATATGAAAGGTAATTGTCAGTGATTTTCAGTGTGAAAATGTTTTTGTAGACATTGTAAACAGAAGTGGCAGCTGGCAAGTATTCAGTCAGAAAACTGCAATTGAAATCTACTAATGAAACACTGCTTTCTACAGACCTAGTTTTCAAACTGTTCTCTGAGATCTATAGAGTTCAGAGAAACTTTTGRTACTCCATTATTTATAAAACTTGCTGTTCATTATAATTTAAAGCTGTGAACACAAAGGGAATATTTAACCATACGCACTGTCATAAGACACTCCAATCAATGTTTTATATTGCTCTACAATGCTCCAGTATCTTTGGGAAAACAATAACAATAGCGGTATTTACGCAAACCTGTGTGTCAGTTGCATAAACAGTTACCCACATTCAACTTCAATTAGATTAATGTACATGTACAAGTCTCAGCAAGATAAGCGTCTCTGAAGAAGTAGGAGAATTATTTTATTATCTCTGAAGATGCTTCACAGTTAATCCAGACCATGGTTCTCAAATGAGAAGTTATTTCATGTGTTAGAAATTTTGTAATTTTTAAATAGTTTATTGTTTCATTTATTATAGAAGATGCAGCAATCCTGGCTAAGTCATGAATACTAGCTAAAGATTGCAGTGAAAAATACTATGAGATAAAAAGTTACTAGATTTCACTCTCATTACAGAATAATAACAATTATTTTTTACTTTCTTTGCTCCTGAAAATGTTTTTGATCTATGAACTAAATAAAAATCAGATTTTGCAGACATTCGAAGTTAGAGGTCTACTTAAATGAGTACAGTTATATGCATCGGTAAGTTTGAGAGATTCAACTGTAAGTAGGTATTTGGAAAGAATCAGCAAGCACGACTGACAATTACTTCATATTCTAGAACCACAGCCCTTCTTTTGTGAATTCTAATTTACATTCCATTGGCTTCTAACAAGACTTCGATCTTTACATCTAATTCCTGCTGTCATGAACACCGCATGTCCTCAGGACAAATTTTAATTCTTGAAAAGGAGGAGTTCTGAAGACATAAATTTATTTCTTAGCTTTCCTGTTACGATTTTCATGAAATTATTGTACTTTCACGGACTGCCAGTGCAGATTAAATGCTATATTTAAAATACATTCCTTTAAGGTGTGAGAATAGTTTCTAGACACTTTGGATTGGTTTTGGTTTTGCTTGTCCTCACTGCAGCACCTCCTCTGTTTCAGTTGCTTCCTCATCTGGGTACCCGAATGACTTGAGGTATCATGAGCTCTGCCAGTTCAATATCAGGATTTCTCAAAAAAAAAAATCAACTTAAATAATGTGTTGTGCTTACATACAGCAGGTTGTTTCTAGTGTTTGTGAGGTATCTTTAGCTCTGCCTCAGGAAAAATGCCCATGAGCAGTCAACCTCAAGAGCTCCCACAGTGTAAGGAGGCTGGGGTTTTCAGGGGTAGTATCTCCATTTTAAGTTGCTTAGCTGGTGGTACAAGCCATGCTTTGGACCAGGGGTGAGGGTGCGAGGATGTGCCACAACCAAGGGCTGCTGTTTCCGCCTGAGCGCGTGAGGGGGGAAGCAGAGAATCAGGTGCTATGAGGCTGCCTGCTGGGCTTGCTATGGAGTGTTTTCACAGATAGGCTTTGACTCACAGGAAGAGAATATTTTTCCCACGCTATCTTCTCAGCATGCCTCCCTGTTATTTGGTCCTAGCATAGGAAAAATATTTAGCCTATGAAAATACATGTGATACTTAAAATGACAAATATATATTTTATAAGCAATATTTGGGAATCAGTCCTTMCTTTAGCTACATGCCAAAACATGGGGGCAGTAGTTAGGGTTCCCCCTGTGCCTTTAATTGAAACCAGAGATGTGACTGCAATATAATTTTGACATCTGGAGTCTGGGCTTCTCCCAGGGCTATATTTGGAACCAGGGATTTGCTTCAGACCATTAGAGGCAAATGAGTCAGTTGCAAAATCAGTATCAGAAATTCAGTGATACTTTAAAACTAGTGTTTGTCCCTGTCTTTGAGAACACTGGATTCTGTATCAAGGTATAGAGCTTCGTGTTATTACACAAATGCTAATATTTTAAAGCAGAAGAAATGTCTGTCTCATGATGACCTTAAAATGAGACATATTAGCAGTTTTAAAGTCTACTTATGTATTCCGTGAAACTTATTTTCTGCTGATTACAATAGGGACAAGAACTTATTTTCTTCTCAGAAAACAAAGGTAATGATTTTCTTCATCCCCTGGCTTGGTAGCTGTCTAATGTTGCAGCAACACAGATCGCAATCCATTCAACTTGGAGCACAGAGGAAACACTTGGTTGTGTTTCTCTGTTTCTTAAAACACTTCATAAGGAAAAAAAAAGGTAGAAAGGTGAGGAAATTCTACATTATGTGGGGAGAAAGTCTTTCTTGTAAGCAAGGTCTAGATTTTTAGCTTGCCCTAAGCAGTCATATAGGACAGTCACTGGGATGAGTTACAACATTGAATTTGGATTTGCTAAAATGTTTGGACTGTTAAAATAATAATTGATTGCTATGACTTGTATTATTTCATCATAGCGGCTCTACTACCTTGTACTTAGCTTGGTAATCACTGCAATTCCACTAGATGATAGTTCAGTAAGTGCTGTGGTGTGCTGTGGTATTTCCTTACAGAAAAGTTTTGAGTATACTTCTCTTAGAAATAGCCCCAAACAGAGCTATGTCTGGCAGTAAGGACACTGGAACTGGGCTTGCACAGCACACAATGGCAATTAGTGCTTTGCAGAAAAAATGGTAAGACTATTCTAAAGGGCTCTGGGGTACAGACAGATGAGAACTAGGGATAACTTGTCAGAAAGAAGGGTGGGAGTTTGGGGGAACAAGGAGAAAAGTTAATGCCTGACAAAGCATATTCCTTTTGAGAGCTAGAGTGGAATTTGAGATTGCTGAATCTAGTAATTTCTTGGGTACCAGTAAATTATTGTGAAGTCCACTGTCCAGTATCTTGTCTCATCCTGATCTACAGAGAGGATAACAACCTTTTCATCAGTTATTGCGTTTGCTCAAGTAGCAAAAATCCGTGCCGTGAAAGAGCCTAGAATCTTGCTGGGAAAAAAGGTACTACTTTGTAGTGTAAGTAAAGCCTGTATCTACCCAAGGGTGGTAATGATTTAGGATTGAATGGTCACCTATATTTGGGATTTCCTAGAGCTCAACTCCTTGGCTTTGCAATTTTCTTTTTATAGAGTTATATTCTCTATGCAATTTGGTCTGATTAATATTTTAATTATGTTTGTGTTGCTGCTGCAGATTTAGAAATCCTATCCCTACGGTGCACTTTACCTAATATGCAAGTTACACACAATATAATTTTTAAATTATTCTTGTGTAATGACACAGTTATCCCCAGGTAAGTTAGCAAATGTATTTACTGTGTTAATGACAGGACCAAATTACTGGAAAGGGGTAAATGAGGCATCCTCAAATTTCAGTTGATGGGTTAGTATCTGACTGGGGAGATGCAGGAAAACATCTCACTCCTCTTCACAAGGACACATCTTTTCCAAGATGTCCTCTACCTAGGTCAACAATTGGCAGTTTTCTATTAGGTATGACTCACTAGCACTTAGAAATTTGTAAACAGATTTGCCTATCTCCTCCAGTTACTTACATCTTGTGCTCTCCAAAGCAGCAATACCTAAACAAATTAATGCTTTGAAGGTGTGTGCACTCTGAACATGTTTAAGTTAACAATGAAGCAGTCAAAGAAAGCTTACTTATTTGTAGAGGATTTAATAAGACTAATAAATGCTTACTTTGACTTCTTAAAATCTTAACTTATATATTGATGCGGACTTGAGCAATTTTCTCTGAGTGTTTTAGAAGCCTCCTTAAAATCCTTGAAAACAGACAAATCACCAGGGCTTTGATTCTGTTGCTACACACAGCACTTGAAGTAGAAAAAGTAAAGTGCAGATATTGCACTTCAGATTAATAAGACAAAATTATTAGGTTGTTATTATTATTATTATTTATTTTCCCTGTGTTTGTCTGCTGGCAGGCACAACAGCTGAATCCACAATGAGCTGCTACTGATAGGGTGATTCTATGTCTTGCTAGAAGCTGATTGTGTTTTGCCTGTGCATAAAAGCAACAGTTCCTGCCTTGCTCTGTGCAGAGGCCTACTGACTGGCAAGGGGCAAAAGGCAGTGATTTCTGAATCCCACAGAGATTAGAGCTGAGTGGGAATCACAAGCCTCGGCCTTACATAAAGGCAAGACAGAAGTTAACAGCTGCTTCTGTTGAGGCAACGGCTCCCAGACCACACTGAGCTCCTCCAGGTGCTGCAATCACTCTCGTGCTGGAGAAAGTTAGATGCAGTCAGTGCTATCTTCCGACAGCTGCAAAACAAACTAATTTTTTCTTTTTAATTCTTGCTCAACATGCAGCAGCTCACCTAACAAAGTGATATGTATGATTAAAAATAAAAAAGTGACATTGTAGCATAATACCATATTCTGTCCTACTCTGATAACTCCTGTTATCTGCTTGTAATAAGAAAAAAGTATTTAATGTTGCTTCTAATTTTTGTCCCATGTCCATAARCTGAAATTAAAAACCACCTTTAGCTGCTGTTAACAAGTGGTATTGCTTAATTCTTATAAATGGCTGTGTTAATATTAGGGGGTTTTACTGTATGATTGATTCATTGCACTGTATTTCATGGCACTGTCAAGGAAATGTTTTGGCAGAGGAAAATATTCAGAAGAAACTAGTACAAATAAGCATACAGGAAGGCATTTTGGCTGTAAGACAAGTATAGATGAAAATATWCAATGAAATGTTTGCACAAAGCATTTTGAGCACTGTTAAGTTATTCTGCTGCTATGACTATACTATGTAAAGTCATCTTCATTTTTCTGAGTGGCACAGTGCCATGTTGCATTCAGCCAGACACTGAATAAATTGATTACTTGTAGTTTGATCTTACAGCAGATTATTTAATTTTAATTTTCAGTTTGCTTCCCAAGGTAAATATGACAGCAATTAATATGGCAGAGATGGAGAATTCACATTAAACATTGCTGCTCCCTTGGGATGAGCTCTCTCAAAGCATTATTGGAGAGGAATTAAAACCAGAAACTTTTCCGATGTTTCCTCATGTTTCTAATTTTTTTGTTATGGTCAGAAAATGTCTTTAAACATTGTGAACAACGGCAGGGCTGGTGTTCCTCATTCTTGGAACACATTTGCAAATGTTTGACTTAACCTGTCGTGTGCCATCATCTTTCTTGTACTTTTTTAAGGTCCATCATACTGCTGAAATTCCTTCTGTAAACTCTACACTGGCGATTCATTATCTTTGTCCTGTCAGACCTATAAAACCACTGTCTAATTACCGTTTGAGTGAGAGAGGTTTTCCTATAACACAATAGACTTTTTTTCTGAATTTTAGTTATATTAAGTGCGAGATGCATTTAGGATACCAGATGCAAACCTGATGTTTTAATAAAGGAAGACCTAGTATAGGCATGGTTTTTTTCAGTATTTGAATCCTCTGAACTGTCATTGAATTAGGTTTTCCACTTTGTTTCTTTAAAAATGTGATTTAGGGGGTCTTGTCATTGCAGAGGTCAGGAAGTCTTGAATTGGTCACTGCTTGAAAATCGTTATGCCTATTAAGTTGATACTGGTTTTGGACTGGGATATATGTTATCAAAGGACCATCCCGTTTGTTTCCAGGAAAACAAGAACTTCAGGATACTTAGAAAATAGTTCTGCAGAAAGCTTTCTTTAGGAACTGTGTCATCATTATTTGGAATTTAAAGATCTGTACATTGATGATACTGGTTTTGTACAACAGTATTATTACTAGAAACATCATGGATCTCCACTTTCTTGCAAATCAATGATGATTTTGTCATAAATAGCAATTGGCAGGAGCCCAAGGTCATGTTCAGAGCAAGGGCACGGATTCCAGTCCCCAGCAGGGCAGGAAGAGGTTGAATGTGGGCGTCCTGCAACACAAAGGATGGCAGGCTGCATCACAAAATGAAGCTGCATGTCTAGCAGCTTTGTTGATGCAGGGACCTTCACATCAGCGCCCATTTTGCCCCTGAATAAGTTCTGGCCCATGACCATCTTCTGGGACCTCTCCTTCCCACTTGGCAGCTTCTGGAGACTTCGGGTTTTCCAGGTGTAAAATAATGGCATTACTTCCTTCACAGAGCTGATTCTACCTGCCTGGATAATTTTCCTACCACATCAAATGTAATTTAATTAAAATACAATATGCTAGCATGGAAGTGAACCCCCAAATAATTCCAGATTATTGTCTTCTAGAAACAGAGAAATAGTTTCACCAGCAGGAAGAAAAACTGCATCAAAACTATTGGTAATTGCTGAAGGTCATTCACTTCCTTTGTTCTTAGTTTAGTGCAAATGCAATAAATATTTTTTGGTATCTAATTTAACCATTAATTCAGTCTTACATTCTTCACAGAGAGAGAAACTTTTTTTTTTTAAATAGCAGCACATATAAATGCAGTATTACATTCACTGGGAGATGTTTTAAATGTTTTATTATACATTTTTTCACAGAAATACATTTCAGCAATTTTTTTCTTCCAAAATGGTGGTATATTTGATTTAAAAAGTTTTAGTAGTGTTATTTTATAAATTCAAGATTTATCTCGAAATTTAAGGCCCAAATTCGGCAAAGCATGTGAGTATATATGTAAGATCCATCAAAGCCATAAATTTTTTTATCCTTTGACAATGGTGCACGTATATATTTATGTTACTATTTTTCTTAACAGTTTATTTCAGTACACAGATCAGTCTAACTGCAGAAAAGGTGGTTCTTTTCTGCTTTTCTTTTTTAGTAAAGTAATACAAGGTTATATAATGGCTCCTGCATAAAAATACTTTTACATATATATAACAATGCTTACATTATAAAGAGAAGTATTATGTATATTTATGTATTGAGAGTGTGGTTCTTGCTTGAAATTTTTCACTGCCTCATTTGCTACACAACAGTATTCAGCAATAAAAAATAAAGCATTACTGATATCCATGCAGTAGAAACAAATGAGTTTCTATGTAAGAACAGAAATCAGAAATACAGAATGCTATGTAAACGTTCTTCAGCCTCTTGTTCTTAGCATTGTGTTTATTGATTCTTCAAATAATACTTTAATAATTTTGATAGATCTGCCCTAGAAGCTGGCCTGACACCATCAGTATTACAGCATACTTTAAAAGGGCCTTTTCTGCCAAATATTATTTTTCAGCAGCAGGTCCAGCCGAAGTAGCTTCTGCTTGTTTCTCCTCTTATCTGTGCCATTTGTGCTGGTTCTGCAGCACTCCTCTGCTGTGCCATTCATTCCAGCTGTTTCAAAAGAAGCAGCTGATAACCTGTATCAGGGAATTAGTTATTTTTAACCCTGGTACAGTTGCTGTGTGACCCTAAAAGCCCTTTGGGTGTCTCAGGGGCAGAAGTAAGCAGTGTGGTGCACAGGCTGATTAAAGCCATAGTGCCTCTGAAAGAAATAGTTATTGTACTGTATCTCCAGAGAGACAAATGTAACACTTCAGCTGCTTCCAGAGTCACCAAAAGCTCTCAAGGATTACCTTGTTAGAGTATTATATGAGGATGAGAGGATCTGATTCGATGGGATACAGTCAATGGAAAATGAAGCCCTTAAGGGAAGAGCCTTTTTCAGATTAGGTCTAACTGAAATAAATGTAACAAAGAGGGGCAATTATTAAAATGAAAAGTGCAGCCCTTTTTATTAATGTGTTGTTTGAAAGATACCACCTTCAAAAGCATAAAAATCCCTTGGTGTTTCCAAGCAACTTCAGTTATGCGGTCAAATTCCCATTATGTTAGTTGTCACCAGTCAGTGGCTTTTACACGAGGTGCTAAGCTTTGGTCTTGGATGGTTTGCTGTTCCAGAAGTGCAAGTACTAACTATAGTCATACATTTCTCTGTTACAAAAAGGATATCTTGGGCATCAAGTAAATTGAGATTTAAGTATCCATAACAAATCAGTTTCATTGTGCCATATCAGGTAGTTTTTAATAGCTGCTTATGAAGAATTAAAAAGGTTTTCTCATTAGAATTCTGCTCTCTACTCTTTCAGAAACCTCATCCATCAATGTGACCAAAGATATATCAGATAAAACAACTCATCTGCCTTAATCACTAGAGCCCCAATTCAGCCAAGAACTTAACCATGCACACAACTTTAATTACCTGAAGCACTGAAGTCAGTAGGGATTACATGCTTAAAATGGCACGTGAGCTTAAGTGCTTTCCTGAGTAAGGTCCTAGAAAAGGCATTATTTTAATGCACATATGATAAAACTGGCACGTCACAGGATTTAAAAGAGAAAATAAATGTTTTTAATTGTTTTTCTTTCTTCTTGTTTTGTAGGGGCAYGCATTTGTTCCTGTGGTGATTTATAGCTACCAATAATCTTCCACAGTGGTTGCYTTATCTACTATTCTGGCATCTTCTGCTCTTGTTAGTAAACAGAAGAAAACTATTAAACACAAAGCCAAGTACTCTTAATCTCAAGAGAGAGACTTCGTACAGTATGTTCTGTACAAAACTGAAAGACTTGAAGATCACAGGGGAATGTCCTTTCTCCTTACTGACTCAAAGTCACATTACTGAGGAACATGACAAGGACCGCACAGAAAACAGCTCTAGAGCAGCTTTGCCCATCTGCAAAGAAGTCCATGAAAAAGATGCTCAAGGAAACCTTCCACAAAGGAAAACAAGCAGAAGTAGAGTGTACCTGCACACATTAACTGAAAGCATCTGCAAACTAATCTTTCCTGAGGTAAATAGATACTGCATAATAATAATACTTTAATAGCATTTAATTATAAATATGAAAAAAGCGTTTTATGCCAGCCTTTAGATGTAAGCCTTTAGAAAGTTGTTTTGACTTCAAAGTTTGTATTCTTATCTAGTTCTGCATAGTTTAAATCCTCATTTCATCCTCTTCCATTCCTTCTGGATACAATTTTGACACAATCAGTTTTGTACACACCATCCCTTCCACTGTATTTCCCTGTATTTTTGCCTTGTATTTGCAACCTTCCACTGATCAGTTTAATTGTTCCTTTTAAATCCATGTATTTCTGTAGCAATTTTTTTACATAGAGATACAATTAGAGAAGCTCTGCCTTGTTACCTAATTATGTAAATTATGTGGTCACCCCATCAATTCACCTAACTGAATCCCTACTGCTAAATACATTAGTCATTATCACAAAAAAATTAAAATAGCTGTTTTCATCTGCTATGATGCTAACCTCCTGCCATACTATTTTTAAAAATATTAGTCTGTGTTTACCACAAAGGTATTCTGATGTCTCTGCTCAACTCAACTAGAAACAGCTACAGTGCATGCACAGTGGTTTGCTTGAGTGGAGATGAATACCATGGTTTGTCTCTGTAAAAAGAACATGAAAAATGCAGCTCCATAACATTCAACACTTGGACTTGTGTCAAATTCTGTGGAAAGTGTGAAGGAACTGACTGGTATATATTGGCACTACAAATGGCAAATGGCCAACTCTGTATACTCAATTAATTACAATTCTATTACTTGGACATTCAGGGTACCTTACTAAAAGTGCTGGAGTTTTGTTAAATCTATTTGCAGATATGTTTTTGCAACTCTTCATTACCCGTTCGCTAAAACTCTACATGATCAATTTTTGATAGACCCCTTTTTAACTCTGCTGCACTTACACAGAAGAAATGAATCCCTTTAAACTGATCTTTAAACGTATAAAGGAAAGGACTTTTAACTCAAGAATGAACTGGCAAAGCATCCTTTTTATGGTGTCATGATCACTGTATTGCTTTTCTAGTATATAGTTGTTGGTGGGATTTTTAATGAAATAACTGGTATTTTTTTTCTTTAAAGAGTGGTGTAAATGTATGCAGCTGCCTATTATATAATCATGATAGGCTAGTTAATCAGCTGGGACAAAAGCTTGGTAAAGTCAAGGATATTATGACCATGTACCCCAGGAGCTACTGAAGTTCAAGGTTATTGTCACTGCTGTTTACAGTTCTTCAGTCATATTCATTGGAACTTTGTCCAAGTATAGTAGTCTGTTCTCATGCTGATTTGGGGTCAAGACCTAAGCATCTTCCCAATCCCGCTTCTCCATAGAAGAGTTTTGCTTGCTTAAAAACATATTTTTAATTGCTTAGATACTTTATAGTGCCTTACTTAACCATCAGCAACTAACATCATCTTCTTTCCAATTGGAAACTCCGAAACGGGGCCGCATCATGAACCCGACTGATTCATGAACTCCTCATGAAAACAGTGAGTTGTACATGGAAGTCCAGGACATAGTGCATCCAGAATAACTTTTGATTAAATTTGAGATATAATGTAGTGCGTGTGATTGTTTTATTTGCTTCTTTGGGTGTTTACAGAAATATAGAGAACATATTGTTCGGAGATAAGTAAGCAATTGGATGGCGTTCCACTTATTGTACCAGTTTATACACAGATGTAATTTATTTTGTGTTCATATACATGGTAGAACAGTTATTCAATTTAGATTTTTGCTTGGAAAAAGTGTCCAGAATATATTGCCTTTCTTTCACATGATATTTTCTTTGGGTGTGCAAACTTTCCTGTTGAAAATACAAAAAGTAAAAGATGCAGTAGAAAACACTAGTTTCTTCAGGGAATGAGAATCAAAGAAAAGCCAGACCACAGCAAGCCTCACAGCCAAATTCTGTGATGGCAGCATAGTACTATTCTATGACCCTGTCTTTGTGGGAAGTTTGGGTTTCGAATGAGACTACATACATAAGACAGCTTTACTGGCCCCAACAGTTTGAAATATGCATGTTTGGGAAGTGTTGTATCTGTTCCAATTAGGAACTACAGAAAGGATATGGAACCATGGGATTGAGGTAAATTAAGGTAAATCTTCATGATACTCTAAAGGGTCTTTTATTATGGAATCCTTTTACAAAGGTTTATCTACAGTGACTAGATTTACATCTGGAGGATATTAGGGTTTGCAGAATACATAGCCAAAATTCTTCTTTTTCTACAAATATAAAATAAATGGTTCTAACATTGTCTTGAAATGCTATAGTCTTGAAATGCTATAGACTTGAAAACAGAAAAGAAGGTAATTTGAAGCACAGAATGCTATATTGATCTTTTATAGCTGCATTTGAAACTCTGTTACCTTTTGCAACTTCAATCTTGACACTTCTGAAAATTGCCCTGAAAAAAAATTAACTCTTAATATTCCAAGAAAAGTCACTAGGTGGAACAGCCACTTTTTACTGTTTTGCTCTGGGCAAAATGCAGAATATAACTGGCTTTTTCTATTAGGAGAATATATTTTAAACTGAAAAGACTTCTTTCTACATTTTGCATCCATGGTAAGGTGTTTTTTTGGGGGGGGATGTGTAATAATAGAAAGTTGGGTTAGTTATACTTATTTCTTAGCAGCACTGTCTTTATTACCATCTGATAACTTGGAGGTAAAGCACATCACTATATTTAAAATGCACAACCACCGGCACACATGAGCTAAGGGGCTTAGTTATGGTGGTACTGAGCTGAAGACATCAACATAAATTAAACCCCAAACACAGAAATGACATGTTGTTTCTAACAACTATACCATCTTGAAAAAAGACGTTAGTCCCAAGGACAGCGAAGTAATTCTCTTTACAAAAATGTTATTCTTATGATTAATTTTTCAGCAATGACATTTTAATCAACATACCTTTTTTTCTTCCCCAGTTTGAAAGGCTAAATCTTGCACTTCAGAGAACACTTGCAAAACACAGAATAAAAGAAACCAGGTACGTATGTGTAATGGGTTTGCAACTAACTTCACAGCAAAAATGTTTTGCAGACAGTTCACAGGGACTGGGGTGGTGACTGGGAATCAGGACTTCTGGAATCTGTTTTCAATTATCTTGTCAAATTGGTGTGTAGCATTTAATGTAATGTAAATTAATAATGATTTAGTTTATTTTAAAATATTCACAAATATTTAAATCACTCACAAAGTTGACTTAATGGGCAAATTTAGCCATTTGTGCAGGGAAACAAGCAAGGACTTTGTTTAAAATGAGCAAGTGTTTTGGAGGAACTCAGAGACTACTCAGGCACAGATGGAAAGGTAGATAYGGTTGTATATGGATCTAGCCCAGTGTTTCTAAGATCCCAGGAAAATATTTTAAATGCAAATGATTAGTATTATACAAAACAATTTGGCTTCTGATACAGTGAACAATCATACGCTACACATACTGACATACATGTTTTCACTGGGCTCACTTGCCTTCTGGTTTCTGTTTCTGAGGAACTCAGCTTGATTTTCAGCACTCCTTAGTACTAATCCAATATTAATCATTTGAGCCTTGTAGGGAGTGAGAATTTCTTAGCGTCTCATTATACATTGAGGATTCACTTTATTGAATGCATCTGAAAAAATAAGTCCCTCAGTTTAAATCTCCGTTCAAAAGTGGAGAAAAATAATGAAGTTGGAAACTACACTGTTGCTCACCTTGATAAGAATAGATAATGACAATGTATCTTTTAAAGTATACTTAATATTTTCAAAGCACTTTGCATGCATTGACTGAACCAAAGATAGCTGGTCAGATATGCATTGCAATTGCTGACTGGCTTATTGATATGAGTATTTTCCCTATCTTTAATTATGTGTTGCTTCCTGCAGTATTAGTTTGAAACAAAAAATTATTATGCTATTCTGAATGATTTAATAATGCAAATGTAAAACAGATCTAAATGTCTGTATTGCTTTTGCATATAAATATATCTCAGATATTTCAAGTGAAGAAATTTAGAAAGCATGTATCAAAAGCTTATTGCTTATATGGAGGTTAATCTAAGCTACATTTCCTTCTCATCATTTTGAGTCTGACATCCAGGTTGACGTTTATTGACCTCAGAGAACTCAGAGGGCTGCAGTTTTGTGTCACAGAGTCTGGATTACTACCAATTAACAAGTAATTTTGAAGTTAATAGTTGATGTAATTCCAATAAATGCTTGAATATAAATTCCAATCATATTTTACAATACGTTATGAAATATAGTTATGGCTTCAAGCAAAAAACCCAAACCAAACAAAAAACAGGAAGAGGACTGTTGCAACCTAGGAGTTTTTAATCAATGACAGTCTATAGCATTTGGCCTCAATCCATAATCTGAGCTGAAATCACTAAAACTTTAATTTGTCAATCACAAATGCACAGGATAATCTAAGATCCTGCTGAGACCCTATTTTGAATTAATGAAAAACTGCCTATTCGATCAGCAAAACTTGGTCTGTACACATTAAAGACAGGGTAGTAACTTCTGTTACTTACTATTTTTACCATGTTTATCTTGATTTTTCAGTGGTTTTATGTATATTTCTATGATCTTTACAGAAAAACTGGGGATAGAGAAGATTTTGAAAAAATAATCAGTGATCATGCTAATGCAGCAGGTAATGTAAGCTTGTTTAATAATAGATACACATAAAAAAATATATAGAATGTATATAGGTTATATATAAAAAATAATATATGTATATATAAATTAGTCTTGCTACTAAGAAATTATTTTCTCCATGTAAGGGCTGCATTGATGCTGACAACACAGAGCCTAAACCGTGATCTCTGCAACTAACAGTTCAGAGTGTCAAAATTTGAGCTAGAGAGATGAGTTTCTCAAGTCTGAGCTGTCATACAATCATCCAMCCCTAAGATCCAACATCAAGAGGGAGTTGTAATATACATTCAGTAATAAGTTACAGTTTTATACTCATGAAAAACTGTTTGATCCTTTTCATCTTCTGAAGGACTGTAATCTGTCGGAAGAGAACTGCTGTAATTTGCAATACGGAACTCTCTGGCTACATCTGTAATAGTAAATTAACATTTCCAGGAACTGAAACGTGGTCTTCTGTACACTTAAACTGTTAAGCTGGTCCTGGCACACAGTTGGCCTGTGATGGATAACGCTTTTCCAAATGATTCCCAGTAACAGTTGGGGAGTTGGAACATTCCCAACAGTCAGTCTGCATGCAGCTATCCTGTTAAAACAAATTTACTAGCAAAGATGTGAGCCGTTCTGTGCCAATTGGCCTCAGTGCCCTGGAATATTCCTAGGGTCATTTAATTTATTGGATCAAGCATAGTACTTATATCTGCATGTGTGCACAGATCCTATTTTATTCTTACTTTTTATTCTTATTTTAAGTTTTTAAATTCTTATTTTATTTCTTTATATCAAGCTAAGGGAATTGGGTTAAATCCTGTGCCAAAACATGCATTCTTTCTGTCTACATCTCTACAAAGAACACAGAAAGAGTCTTGGATCTTTCCAAACTACAACATATTGTTTCCCTGTTTTCCAGGCAACACGAGTATGTCTCTAGTTACAGCAGGACTCCTAAATGAGAGGGCTCTCAGGTGTCAGTGCTGGATTAGGGAAGGATATTGCTAATTTGATTTGGTCTAGCATGAAAAAAAGTGGAGGTTAGGCTGCGATTCAGCATGATGAGTGCAGTTCTGACTAAAATGTGGTTCCATGCAGGTATTCCCGTGGAGTCTCTACAGGAATCTCTTGGTGAAGAGCTATTCAAAATATGCTATGAAGAGGATGAACACATATTGGGGGTTATTGGAGGAACCCTTAAGGACTTCTTGAACAGTTTCACTACTCTGCTGAAGCAGAGTGGCCACAGCCAAGAAGCAGGAAAAAAGGACAGACTTGAAGACGCCTCCATATTATGCCTGGAGAAAGATCAGGACTTCTTAAATGTGTATTATTTCTTTCCTAAGAAAATCACGAGTCTTATTCTATCTGGTATTATTAAAGCAGCAGCTCATATTTTGTATGAAACTGAGGTGGAAGTGATGCTCATGCCTTCTTGTTTCCATAATGACTGCACTGAGTTTGCTAATCAGCCTTATTTGCTGTACTCTATACAAGTCAAAAGTGCAAAACCTTCCTTATCTCCATGTAAACCACAGTCTTCACTTGTGATTCCTGCCTCTGTGTTCTGTAAGACTTTCCCATTTCATTTTATGTTTGACAAGGATATGTCAGTTCTTCAAATTGGAAATGGGATAAGAAGACTTTTGACCAGGAGAGAATTTCAAGCTAAGCCGAATTTTGAAGAGTATTTTGAAATTCTTACCCCCAAAGTAAGCTGCACTTTTAGTGGAATAATGACAATGTTAAATATGCAGTTTACTGTACGAGTCAGAAGATGGGATTATACTGATATGAAATCATCCATGGTAAGAGACTTTATAACCATTACTTCTGTGAGGAATTTGTTTTCTTCAGGTAGAGTTAAAATAGCCACAAAACATGGTGCACTTTGCATTGTCTACCTCTCAACATCTAATACAACTGAATAATAATGATTTATTGAGGGCACTCTAATGTAATTCAGATTCTGAAGCCAATATTCAGTCAAAACTCTGCTTTAGGACTTTTACACAAACAAAATCTGGCTGTTAACTTGATTTTATTAAAAAAAAAAAAAAATTGAAATATTGAGATAGACTTAGTAAATTGAGATAAAGCCAAAGACATGCCATGCTGCTGAGAATAAGGGCATCTCCAACACAAAGACAGTGGCAGGGAAAGCTTTACCGAAGTGCCCCTCAATCATCTGGAAACAACAGCTCTAAGATTTGGGGAAAGAAGTAGGCATTTCCTGTGCTCATTCAGCCTTTGGTATCTTTGGTATTTTGGTATCTTTGATATTCTGATGTTTTCATCAGATGCAGTCGCCAAAGGTCCCACTTAGTTTCAGCTGATGGGATTACTTACTATCTTTGCTGAAGCTGGGTCTGTGGCAAATGACCTGGGACAGTAAAAAACATTGAATATTCAATGACTGCTTTTATTCATCACTGGCCCCAGCTGAATTCCAGCTGGGCACTCCAGGATGAATTACCAGTTCAGACTCAACACTCCAAGAACTTAAATGAAGAACAGTGATAAAGGTTTCACCCAGTTATTAATGAAGTGGGAAAAAATGTAGCACTGATCAGCTACTTCATCTCAGATCCGTTTCTGCACTAGGCAACAGTTTAATGATTACAAGGGGCAGTAGACTCTGCTTTGCTTTTGCATGTACTTACATATGCAAATGTCTATTAGCAAGTAACAGGTTTTCTTCAAAAAATGGTCTTTCAAAGCAATGTTAAGCAGAGCTCTGCAGCACCTTGCACATTGCACAACTGAATACAGAAGGGACATAAAAACACTTCACACAAAATATTTTGCTTTTTTAGATCATTAAAATGGGATATTTCTGCCATTTATGCCTTTAATTTTAAATTGCAGTGAGTACTGAACATCCTATGATAAAATTGAAGCAGATTTTCTCACTTTATCTTACAAAGAAAGTGGTGCATGAACCACTAGAGTTATTAGCAGAAATTCATAGGCCACTATAGTCAGTAACATTTTATCAATAGATGAAAATGCACAAAATTCTTCTTTTTGTTTTTCTTTTCTTCCTAAGCTAAAACTGATACTGACACTCAAACATAATTAGGTTTTTATCCTTAAGTTGTGGTCTAACTTTTGTACCAGAAGGCTCAAGCAAAATAAACTTATTTGATGGCTTTATGATTTAGCACCCCATATTTTCTCTTAAGCAACTAAATGAAAATGTGAGGACTATGGACCAGTCTGATTTTCCTATGTTTCAGCAAAATGTATTTCCTCTAAAACTTCTTGCTTCTAAACCATTGCCATGCATGTTTTGCATGAATTCTTGTTTCTTTAACTGTTTCAGGTAATGGATCTTAAAGGCCAAATGATCTATATTTTTGAATCCAGTGCCATCCTATTCTTGGGATCTCCTTGTGTGGATAGACTAGAAGATTTTACAGGACGTGGATTGTACCTCTCAGATATTCCCATTCACAATGCATTGAGAGATGTTGTTCTGATAGGAGAGCAGGCCAGAGCTCAGGATGGACTGAAGAAGAGGTTAGGAAAGCTAAAAGCAACCCTTGAGCAGGCCCATCAAGCACTTGAAGAAGAAAAAAAGAAGACCGTAGATCTTCTGTTTTCAATTTTTCCTGGAGAGGTTGCTCAGCAGCTGTGGCAGGGACAAGTTGTGCAAGCCAAGAAATTTAATAATGTCACAATGCTTTTCTCTGACATTGTTGGATTCACTGCCATCTGTTCCCAATGCTCACCTATGCAGGTTATCACCATGCTTAATGAGCTTTATACTCGCTTTGATTACCAATGTGGAGAGCTAGATGTCTACAAGGTACACAATTTATTGCATTTCTGTGGGGTTCTGGGGCAGGAAAGGAAATGAAGACTAAATGGGACAGAGGATAATAGAAGTCCAAAAATTATTTTGCCCTAAACCTTCATTATAAGAAAGACATATTAAGATAAATCACAAAACAAACAAACAAAAAATCAACAGAATCAGCCGTTCCTGCAGCCAAGAGAGAAACCCATCAAAACTTAAGAGTTAATTTTAAAAATTAATTTCAATGACAGTGCTGTGAATCTGGAGTAAATAGGTGTTTAATGTAGCTATGGGTGCCTGACAGCAGGTGAGCAAAGAAAAGTATTTTAGCATCATGCCCAGCAATAAATACAAGTTGTGCAATTTTTCCTTTTGAATGATACTGCAGGATTTGCCCAGGACTTAAATAATTTAGCAGGGCAAATAAGACTCAGTCAATATGTAGGTACAATTCTTACTGAAGCCACAGACTATTCTTTTATATGTCAAACAGTCTAACAGTAAGGAACAAATATGCCTGTTTTAGGTTGAGACTATTGGAGATGCCTACTGTGTCGCTGGAGGTTTACACAAAGAAAGTGAAACACATGCTGTTCAAATAGCATTGATGGCCCTGAAGATGATGGAGCTGTCAGATGAGGTGGTGTCTCCCCATGGAGAGCCTATCAAGGTCATATATTTTTTTTGTATTTTGTATGGTTAAAGTGGGCATTTTTGTTTGTTTAGTTTGTTTTGGGGKTTTTTGTCTCAAGGAAATTTCACATCATTGCATTAACTCAGACAAGTTGGGGAATCAAGTGTGTATGGCTGGAGAAGCTGACCTTTTTAGTTCTATGAATGAGAGTTTTGTGGAGAGATAAAGATGAAACAGAGATCTGAAAATCAACCCAAAACACTTAAATGCAGTGAAATCAATAGGTGCACACTGACATGCTGCAGTTTTTGTCTCAGTAGCAATAAATTTGTCAGTGGCATGGAATATTCTGTTACTGTTTTCTAATGAGGAGACTAATCCTCTCTCAAAATTAGACCCAATGAGAACATCGAAGTCTTTTGAGGTAACAGGTATAAATATGCATCATCAAAGACATGTTCTGATTGCAGTAATCCACACATCTTTAAAGGATTCTGTTGCTGTTCTTGTTTTACAGTCAGATAGTGAACCACTACCATAAGATAATGGTGTTAATGCTGTAAAAGCAACTGTTAGATTCAGTAGTAGTTATATTTATGGCTTCCTTTCAATGAGGACTTACACAGGTACTGAACTTTTCATGTAGGTTTACCTTTCACTGAGAAAAAAAGAGAAAGGCCTGTGTGCATGACAAATGATGTGGACCTTCTACTAAGTTCAAATGTCCTGGAATGGGGTCCTATTATTTTTAATACAGGTGTCTCAGTTCATTATGTCTTTCATTTGCTCATTTTTAACATTTATCTGTTCATTTGTTCCTTTACAAAACTTCAGGCTTCTTTGATTTTAGATTAAGGAATATTTGTATTCCAAGACAAAGAAAATGGTTATTAAGAGGATTACATGCTCCACATTTATCACAGAGAACAGCAGTATTATATTATAAATAAAAGTCGTTCTTTTTGTATTTCACAATATCAAATTAAATTACGCTTAAAAAATCTGGAAACATCTTGACAATATTATAACATGTTTATAATCTCCACGCAAATGCTACCTCTATAATTTTGAATGAGGAATGCTATTACATTTTAAAAAGTCATTTTAAAATAGGGAGAAAAAAATTGTATTGTATAAGTACTTACTAGAAGCTTCTTAGAAGAAAACTGAATCTTTCTATTTTTAATGAAAGCATGCATCTATTTTAATGAAATGCTTCATGAAAGCATTGGCTGTTTTGCAAAGCAACAAATATGTCACACAGTCTACTGTCATTTTATATATCAATTGTCAATTGTCAAAGAAAAAGGCGTGACTGCAAACTGCTTACTTTAAATCAGACGTATATCGATGTACATATTTCAGCCATCTTTGCTCTGTGGGTGGATTTTGCTTTTATTGCAGGCTTTTCTGCTTTTCCAGGCAAAATTAGAAATTGTGACTTCTTCATAATGATACAATATTCTCTTGATATGTGAAGCGTAGCACACATAGTAGATACACAAGCTTCCCGACATCATGCCATTATTGTGTCAGAGTGCTATTCTGAAGAAAACATGTCTACGTATGTATAATGCACATAAGAAAAAGAACACATCTCCAAAAAAAAAAAAAAGGAACATAGAAAGCAGCACCAGCTAAGCAAAACTCAAAAATCTGAGTATAAGTTACAAAGAAGAGGTATCAAAATGTTTCAACTGCTGTATAATTTGATTAATTATCAAAATTCAGTACTCTGGGATTGGGATTTACTCTATGTGCGACCTTGTCAATAGAGTTCAGTTGGAACTACAGCATATACATATTGTCTTTGCTATTCCCTAAGACTTGTCTTCTGACCTTAACAGCAAAGCAAGTACTATTCATTAACTGTCACCAGTCTAACAACATTGTCATGTAATTCCTCCCAGAAAAGTATCCAAGTGTCATAGTAACTCCTGCTGATGTTTCTAGATCAATTTACTGCCACAGACACCAGCGTTATGACAGTCGTATCAGCTGAAGGATTACTTACTATAAATGCAAAGCAAGGTAAACTTCAGCTAGTTTCCTCTCCACGAGCAGTGATGACCAGAATATAGACATCTTAAGGAGACTGTACTAACTCAATTTATATTAGTAGCTCATTGTTTCTTTTTTTTTTTTTTAATAGAGGAAGAATTTATAAAACTGGCTTTAACCATTTTATTTTATCTAATAATGCTGTTTTCTGTCTTTTATTTAAAGATGCGTATTGGCCTTCATTCTGGATCTGTGTTTGCTGGAGTTGTTGGGGTTAAAATGCCTCGTTACTGCCTTTTTGGAAATAATGTAACCCTTGCCAATAAGTTTGAATCTTGCAGTATACCTAGAAAAATAAATGTCAGCCCAACAACTTACAGGTACAGTGCTTCATATCTGTAAAATGTTCACCTGAAGTAGTTACTGTAATAGTTCATTATCTTCCTGTTCTTTTATTTTTCCCCTGTGAAGTACTGTTGTTTATTTTCCTTTTTCTCTTTTTATCTGACGGCTCATGAATGCACCATAGTTATTTTTAGTCAGAATGCAACCAGCAGCAGCAAGAAAAAGGGTGAAACAGAACAGCTCATATTTATTTTTCAGATGTTACATTTAAAATAAATGGACTGTCTGGGCCAATTTTGCTTCTTACCCTGCAGCTGTATTCCTCTTGCTTTTTTTTTTTCTTCTATCATATAGTTGGCTCCTCTTTGAGCTATGTGGCTTTCAGTGTGAACTGGATGCCAAACTGGCTGCAAGTGCCCTTGAAAATAACAACCTAACTGAAGAACTGTTAAACATCACCCTACACATCTTCATTCTCTTTTGGTTAGGGAAGATGGATGAATAGGTTGCAATGAATCAGCCATGCCAGTGTTTAGTTTATACAGGTCTTGATCCCAACTCAGTTTAAATCTTTTAGTATGGAACTTAGGCTGTACTATTTATCCACTCAGATCAGACATTTTTAGTAATGTGTACTACGTGATTATGCAGACAGCTAGCAGGCTCTCCCATGGGAAATACAGCATCYTTCCTTTGTCCTCCAAACCTAATACTCTCTTTGTATTATCTGTTTAGTTGTACTTAAAAATCACCTTGCAACATGTTCATGGCCAAGTAATAGTGTCTTATAGGTGGCAGGCAAAATAATAGGAAACTGTTTTGAATTTGATGGTAACAACAGTCTACATCTGAACTGCAGGTCCAGGTCTGAATTTTATGCCACTGAGCCAATAGATACTATTGTTTCTTCCAAAGTGGCCAGAAGTTTTATAAGAATGAACTGTAGAGAGTGAACCTACTAGTAGAAAATTATATGGCTGGCTGGGTAAAATAACCAGAAATATGGATATAAATTATTTTTTCCTTTTAAGGAAGCTCTGCTACCCTCACTGAAGCCTGGACAGTCAGTTGTTCCTACTCAGCTTGTACCCGCTGCCATGTATCTGATAATGCCTTGTGGCAAGGTTCTGTGTCCAATGTCAGACAGAGAATTTGGCACAGGATCCTGACATCCCCTGCAGCATGTGCTGTGTACTTACAGGGTGGCAAGCTTTAGATTATCTTGTATAGGTGATTTAGATAAAAGTAGCACAGGTATTAGGGCACACGGTAAGTAACCTTTTCGATCATGCACTCTAAACAAATATAGAGATAGCATTAGCATTGCCAGTGCTTATGTATGTCACAAGAACAGTGCTGGCCAAGAGTGATTTTTTTTCCATATCCATATGGAAAATCATTTTGAATGATACTGACTACAGTCTTTTCTTAAAACCATTAGATACTTCGTCCACACAAGACTTGCCTATAACTTGTGGCATAAGCAGGTTTCTGCATAGCTGTGTATTCATCTCAAGAGAATATTTGAATGAGTATACTGTTGAAAAAAAAAAGAGAATTAATTCCCTGACTGCCTAGAAAATAGACAATTTGGTTAAAGGGTAAACTATTGTTATTATTGTTGCGGTATGTTTGGTTTTTTCCCTCAGTGTTAACCTCCTTTTTGTTTAGTGTTTTTTTCTTTTTGATTCATACACAAATTCTAAACACATATTGATAACATTATGGCACCTTGCACAACTCCTGTATATTGCAATCATTGTTTGGAATCTTAGATACCAGTCACCAGTATTTATCCCTACAGTTTAGCAATCTGTGTTTCAGATATAGAAGACCACTGGGTTTAGTGGATGCATGTGTGAAAAAGCAAAATTATTAGAATTGGTAAGAGGATCTCCACAGTTTAGTTAATAAGCTTTTCAGTATTTCATTAGTTGAAACATTAATTATGGTGCCAGTTTCACGTGCAAATCTGAGCTACTTTTCAGTACTAAATCATTTCTGAAAATATTTACAACAAACATAGCACCTACACGCAAAACATTGACAAGACAAAAAAAGAGAGGCAATGCTCCTGTTTGTGCTGGTGCACAAGTTAATAGGTTATCAAGGTTACCAAATAAACAGTATTTTTAAAAATATTTTCAGTAAATAACATAAATATTAAATTAGAATCAGCCCTGCTACATTCTGYCCTGCCGTACATGAAGAATTATTGAATGTCTGCACTTGTAGTAACAATTAGTGACCGATTCATTTTTAATCAAGATGTTTCATTTTTGTTCTAGGTTGTTAAAGGAATATCCAGGCTTTGTGTTCACACCTCGCTCAAGAGAAGAGCTTCCACCAAATTTTCCCAGTGATATCCCTGGAATTTGCTATTTTCTGGATGCTTATACTCAAGGAACAAACTCACAGACTTGGTTTCAAAAGAGAGATTTGGGAGATGGCAATGCCAATTTTTTGGGTGAGGAAACAGGAATAGACTAAATTGTACATTCACAAGTGTATATAATGAATTTATAAATATTTTGATTTTTTTGTATAAATTGAAAATTTTTAAAAATGTATGAAACATGAAAGCACTTTAGATTGTTAACACCTGAACGCCAGTATTAAAATTTCAGGAAGTATGTCACTGACTACTTTTTATTTTTCCTTTGCATAAGGAACATAGTCACTAAAATAATGTTGCAACTTCACTGTTGAAAATGCTACTAAAAACTACATTTTCCCTGTGGTAATTTGTAAGTGCTACATAACAATTCTCTCAGTTCTCTCTGTGCTGAGAATTCTAGATGTATTGTACATGCAGTGTGTCAGGAAATGTAATGTGCAAGTGATGCAGCCACATGCAGTGTTGTGAGCTGGTGCTTATCTATGACTATTAAAATACATTTTCTTAGTGATTCCATAAGAAAATATCCATTAAAATATTGTCTTTGCTATCACATACTCCTTCCAGTGCATCATTTGGGCCCCGTCCTAGAAGCTGCTGACCATCTTCTAACACTGACTGGAGTCAATGTGTTGAGGGTGCTCAGCATCTTCTGGATCAGGCTGCTAATTGTAGCTAAGACACATAGCAGAGTTTGCTGCTTACTGCTTCATGAACTTTATTTTGTGTATAAAGTGAATATAGATTAAAACACTGTATAATCACATACTAAAGTCTCTGTAATCATCAAACAATATTTCAGTTCTTGGGGTTTTTAAAATACTTTACAAAAAATAATATCCACTTGCTATTATGTATTAGAGCAATAAATGTTTTCTTTTTGTTGTCACTTAAGTTTGAAATGTTTTAAAAGAAGTGTAATAAAACATGCTTTGGAGTGTTTGCTTAGAAAGGAAATTCCAGTCAGACTGTATAAAATGGAACAGAAGCACACCAGTTTAAAGCTATGATCCTTATTCAAGGACAGCAATGTGGGTATACCTATGGTGTACTTGCTTTAAAGTTGACAGGGGGAATCTACAGGTGAACAGAAGTGCTTTAAAACATATGAACACATATACGAAGTATTACTATTACTACAGTACAAGCTTTTCGATTGTGGATGGTGGAACATGAGTGGAGAACTCTCAAGGGTCTGCCCCTAGGACTGGCAGAATAGAGTTAGTTATGAGTCCTGAGTTTAAGATTCTGGCTCTCYAACTAGCAGATCCATCTGCACAGAAATTTCTCTGTGCCACACAGTTTGATCCCAACTGCAGGCTTGAGAACTGCACTGCTTACACACATACAAATATTTCCAGTAGTATCAAATATTATTAGTTATTATTCTAACCTCCTAAACTCTTGGGTTTTGGCATATCAAGCCATAAAAGTCTTTCTTCAAGCTCCTTGCCACTGAATCAGATTTTGCTCTCTGAATATTTACAGGGAGCAATTACATTAGACTACGGTGCCATTCTGTTCATTTTCTGAACTTGGCTGGTTCATTCTGGAGCTTGATATACTGTTTTATCCTACTATTTTGCAGTAGAAACTCATACAGAACATGTACCATCAGAGCCTTGAGAAAAATCCTTACAAGGGACTAGCACTAAGAACATTTTAAAAGCATATTTTAATTCAGATTTCCTGTAAGCAGCATTTGAACAAAACTTGAAACATTGAATCCTGCTATTGCTTGAGGTCTCCTCTATCCATCCAAGATGCTTAGACATAATTCTGTGACACAAAATGGAACCTGAAAGTCTCTCTCTATATTATATATATACACATCTCTCTCTTGCACGCGCCAGATATATACACGCACATATACAAGCATAGGTATTTGTAACATTTTTAACTGCAGTGTTTCAAGGAAACAAGAACTATGCAAATCTTGGTGACTGATCTTTGCAATATTATTTTGGTCGGAAAATTCTGTTCTATTGACATAAATACCCAGAGGCTAGTAGCAGTCCCATGTGGGTGCTCCTRGATTAAAAATGTGGGAGTATTTGACTACTGACTCTTCAGCAGGCTCATGATATTAAGCCAGTAATGACTGAAGTCAGTAGGAATCTATCCATCCCTGTCATCTGTTGAATGTTAAAAAACAAATAGGCTTTTAAATAAAAAGGATTTCTTTCTCCATATATACCGAATGGGAGGGGAGGGACTCTTAGGAGTGAATTTCCTTTTGTCCCTAGGAAAGAACTATTGCTGGACTGGATGATGGCCATTCTCAAAGCCAGATTTCATATAAATCTGTCATTCAGTAGGATATTCATCATGGCAGTTCCTGACACCTTCCTAAGTGTATCTCTGTAAAATCAATTGTGCTCTAGGCAAAAGTTCTTATTACAGATCAAATTCATCTTCCAACATTACTTTTTATAACGTTCTATTTTTTAATACACCCTAGGCTACATTACCAGCTAGGATAGAATTGCTGTAGAATTCCTTTTTATTTCACTAACTTTTTTTCTGAAAAGTTCAAAACATTCCCATGTCTACTTCAGCCTTAGTTCAGAGAAGAATCCTGATAAGGCACTTAAGTGTACACATAAAGCAATATGCTTGAATCTCAGTGAAGTAAATAGGATTCAGGCACGTATTTAAGACAATGATTCAAGAAAGTGCTTTAAAATGTACTTGTGTACTGTTCTGCAAAAAAATCCACAAGTCTATGTTTAGCTTTAAGCATAACTTAAGAATTTAGGTCTCACTGAAGCTGTTCCTCTGTTTAAGTTTTTTGCTGAATGAATATGTATTTAACAAGGGACAATTATTTTTAACTGATCTTTTCACTTAGATCTTAAATAGTCCTTTCACTTTTTAACCAATCTTTTCACTTAAATTRAAACCAATGGAAAAAAAGGAATCAGAAAGCCAATAAGCAAATTGTTGAGATAAACAAAAGGAAGGCAATTTAACTGATATACCAGGAGATTTTTCAAGGAAATAAACCAATTGTTTTTAAGCTTATGTCTTGTATAGTATTATGTTGTACGATATTGTGAAAGTCTTCAGAGACTATGCAATGCTATTTATATAAATATACAAATACCTTAGTATTATGTCCAGAAACAGTTTTGTTATTATGTGAATTTTTATTTTATTAGTTCATGAATATTCTGTGGGGCTGATTCCTGTTCACATTTACACTATGTGATGGAAGATACATTTTTATCACACTGCAATTTCTTTGCCAAAGAGCTGTAAATGGCCCTTGAAATAAATGAAAAGTGGGTCCTTTGAATCTTAACAGTGACATAACTAAAGTAAAAGCTATAGCAAAAGAATTCAACTAATTTTATTTCATTCAGGCAAGACCTGATAAGATTTCAGGGAGATGTTGGAAAAAAATTCTCATTGCTGGTGTCAGAGGAAGTGCAATTAGTGTGGAGCTGATGTTTTCTTTCTCTCTGAACTACTGTGCAAAAACAAGGCAAATGAACTCACAGAAACTGACAAAGCAGTGAAGTGCACAGACCATCGAGCCCCAGGATAGATCTACTTTTTCCTGTGAAATCTTACAAAAGAAAAATTCAGACCTCCCCCAAACCCAGTTTATTTCTCCCATCATTTTCTTTTGCATTCTCTGCAGAAACAGCTGCAACAGATAGTACAGGACGCAAAATCAGTATTTCCAGCTGAAAGCCATCAGAATTAAGGGGAATTTCTCTTGAATGTTGGCAAGGGGATCCTTTTTCAAACCCCACCCATCCTATAACTTAGCAGGCCACTCCAGCTGCTACCGTTCTTTATGCCTGCTCATTGTTCTGCAAAAGCAGTGGAAGGGGAGTTTTTATTTCCTGCAACAGCAATAATTTTTGTGGCTATTTGCCATATAGTATACAAGGGACTGTGTTGCTTTCAAAGCCCTGCTCCAGTTTATCAGAAGTCAGCTTGGCAGGAACCAAATTTAACTTTGAGGCTGTTTCTGAAATGAAAGCTAGGACTTTCTTTTCTACTTCTTAAGTCTGCAAGATGTGTGCCACAACAGTCTTTAGAGACCTCTAAAACCATCTCTGATGGTATGGCTGCTCACAACTGCATAGGAAGGAAATAATCAGATATAAGCCTTTTTTTTTTTTTTTTTTTTTTTTTTTTTTTTTTTTTTTTTTTTTTTTTTTTTTTTTGATGTCCCAATCCCATTTGCATGAGTTCACTGGCAGTCCCGTGAACTGAGCAAAAGGAGAGAACTGAGCAAAGGGAGAGAGTAAAAGTCACTGTCTTACGTTACTCAGCATTGCTCTGATACTGAAGCACAAATAAAAGATGGAAGATAATCAATGGTTCTGGAACCTTTGCTACATCTAGATGCAACAGTTTAAAGATACATACTCTCCTGAGCACAAACAGTAGGATCTGAATGTTAAATATGCAGTTAGGCTGGAACATGAAGCTGAAGAGCCAGTCAAAGAAATAATAAACTGTGAAAGAATCTAAACCAAAGTAAACAACCTTATAAAGTTGTGTCTCATCTGCTTCAGCAGATTTTTGATGCTGACAGTAAAGTCAAGTTGAGCCAGTGGTTTCCTAATATAAATGGAAATGAGCACATTGCTTTGCAGCCCCATTATAAGGCCTCCTTTGAAGATCTGTGCTGACGTTGTTTCCCATCTTCTGAGGAGTMCAAAGTTACAAATTCTTGTGCCACTACACCAACAAATGCAATGTTTATATGAGTATCCTGCACACACAGCGTGTAATGGGAAATAACCTAGAGGAATACATGCAGTAACATCCAAAGGATGTGAAAAGGGGCACATGAAGTCATAGATACACTTCACTCTTCTGATAYTTTCAGCCCAAACAAAACCTGCCAAAGAAATATTGAGGGCAATAACGTTCCCAGGAGCTTTGGACTACAAGCCTATGAAAAGCAACAGGAGTCTTTCCAYTGATTGCAGAAGGTGTTAGGGAAGATTTGGACGTATGATTAGTTTGCTCTGCATTGCTAAGATTACATTCCTCTTACAGGAGGATGCAACAGAGCCCACAGAGTTCCTCAAATGTACACAGGTTATTGCATTGCAGAACAGCATTGACATATTGAGGGCTGTTTCACTCATAGCTTGTCAATACCAGTATTGGAAAATGAAYGTAATGGTATAGTGAAATAGTGTATAGTGGTACAGTAGCAATAATGAATCTTGCTGAAGTGATCTTAAAAAAAAAAGAGCATATTTCTGCACCTGAGAAGTATTATTATGACAATCCCAAATGTCAAGTCTCAGACCATTATGATTTGAAACTGATAACTAGAAAATACCTATAATTCAGTTTGATGTCAGTAAAGTAACTCCATCTTCAGTAAGTGAAATCCAGCAATACCATATAAGGCAGCATTTTTAGTCAGGATTACAGTAACAATATAAACTGTAAAAGCAAAGTCCGAAGTAAAAAATGCAATTTATTAAAATACTTTCTTTGTTTTATAGTGCTTGTGTATTAACACAAACCATATTGAACTGAACGTAGATGTTCTTGGCCAGCTAGTGGTTTTCCCAAAGTTCTTGTCTCAGCAACTGCCCTTTCATACAGCATAAAAGGATCCTATACTACTTTTTGCTTTCATGGATCTCAACAAGAATTTCCAGATGAAGTTAGCATCTCAAATCAGGAAAAAACATGTATACCACCACTTAAAATGTACAGCACTTGTTTTTCTTCTGTAATCACTGACTGCAACTCTTGGGGCTTTTTGATGGCCAGCGCAGGAAACTCCTCCAGAGAAACATGTTCAGGGGGACACAAAGTGGAGAAGCTGCCTTGTAGGATTTCAGTTACAGAAAACACTTTCCAAAAGGCTCCTTTCATGCCAGCATTCCATCCCAYGCACGTCCCAGTTGTGGCTAGTGCCACAGCTATCCTCCCACTCCTGAATACCAAAAAGCAGCTGGGCAGCAGGTCATGAGCCGTACCTAGTGCATGAGGGTCCCCAAATGGCAATGAGATTGCATGCTATACTGAATAAGCTTCAGGCTTTATGGAAGTGCATCAGATACAGTCCAAATGGTTGTGTGATGTGCATAATGCATGTGACCTAATAGTCCTGGTGCTGATAGGGTTGGGCCTTGAAAACACAGTGCAGTATTAACAGCTTAGTCTGACATGTACTTTATCTTGTTGACCTAGAGCCTTTCCTTCAGCTGAAACCAAATCTTGGCTAAGACCTACCAGATAGTCTTGATTCAGCAGGCATCTGGAATGGAGGCTTGTTCCTCTCAGCAAATCACTCGGTTCAATTCTTTAATTCAGCATCTTCCAAACTTTTAAAAGGGGATCCCTGTTTTAGAAAACTAAATCAATCACTGTCTGCTTTAACTCTGCCTGTGCTGTTTTCAGTTCACATTTTACAAATCTCACCTTGGATGGTAGAACTTCCACTTGTATTACAACGGCTTAATCGCAAGAACAGCCTGCAAATGCAACCTACCAAGCCTGAACTAAATCAGAAGAAAGGCAATTTCACAATTGTCTAAAGCAATTTTGACCTTTGCAGATATCAGCACTTTTGAAAAAGTGTCACTCAGGTACACAAAATTGCTAGGATAATCTACTTTCCGAAAACCATATCCAAAAAGAATTTTATGTAATCTCTCTAGTATCATTTTATGAGCATGAAGGTTTACCCCATATACAGATTGAGCAAGTGGATTCCCTTGAAACTTATGAAGAATGGGGACATTGTAAACACTGATTCTCAATCCAGTCTTCTTGTTTCCTGCCTGGGATGTGCTGACAGGACTTCCTTGACATCTTGTATCCTCAAAATTATTTTATAGGTGTGTGAAAAGGAAGACTACACAACATCAGAGGGCAAAACTCCCAGGTGTTGTCTTAGATCTTCCAGTAGCGTAGATTCACTACCACCAGTAGGCACACAAAGATTACAAGGGGCATGTAACTTCAACATTTGTATTGTAGGATATGTTTTCCCATTTTCCCCAAACTTCCTTCCTACCAAATAGGAAAAGTAGATGGTGACCTGATGTATTCAAATCCTAGTTAATTGGTGACAAGCTGATGCTCCTCAGCTATAGGGAAACTGCCTTTTGTCTGGTTACAACAGCATGATTTATTGCATCATCCCTGTTGCCAATTTCCTGGAGATTGAAGAGATTCTTAAAGACTTGCATCTCTTCAGTTTTTGTTTGGTTTTCTACACAGATATCTTCAACCAGTAGTTTGGTTATTTTTTCTAAAAATTTTCTTTCCTCCCTTCAAAATTAGCGTATTATTTGTATGGCTTTAACTGGTTATATTGAAACTTTTGTTCTTGGTCATCCTTTAAAAAAACTAGAATTGGTTTTCCCAGTAGATTTGGAACGTGTTAAACTAAGTAGAATTGATTATTATGCCTATGTGACCTAAAAGCAGGGTTTCCCTCTACTATTCTTGGAATGCCTACTGAGATGACGTTTGCCAAATTTCTAATAGCTATCCACCCATAATTTGTCTCCTCACTTACTAGCAATTTTAACAGATCTCAACAGAGATTCAAAAGTTCACCAAGCAATAGATGAGATTTCAAAAGATTTTAAATGCTGTCATTTGTTAACTTACATGGAAATTCCAAGACACATACTCTGTCTTTGTTTTTTTTTAAATTTTTTTCATGAAGTATGTGAACACTTCAAATTTTAAACTTATTTTGCACTATCTTACTAAGGACTGAACTTTTGCAGTTTTACTTACAACTAGAATCCATCTGGATCGATTAGCATCTATGGCTCTACTGCATGTAGCAAGGTCTCTGCCCAAGAGCTACTACAGTAGTAGCCCATCAAGTATTCAKCCTACAATCCTCCTAGATAATCTCATTATCTCTTGAATATATTTTGATTCTTTTTAAGCAAGCAAAAAAAATCAGTAGCCTCCTTAGGATTTTTATTTCTTACACTGAGGCCAGGTCTTTAGATGGTACAAAGGGCTTTAAACTAAACGCGTTTTTCAAGTGCTGTTCCATGTATATGATAACATATGATGACAGTGTGTTATTTCTGAACTGTCCTTGGCATGTTGTCAGCAATCCTCTGCTCAAAAACTCCTGCTGTAAGAAGGGTCATACCCGACTTGGAGAACCCTCTGAGCAGGTTACTGATACAATGCAGTGTTTATTTACGTTGGCTACTGACAAGGACTCAACAACACAAAAAAAACATTACTGAAAGCACTCATTATTATGCTTTTAACTTCACTAGCCTTTGAAAAATGAATGCACAGAAACAGAAATGTCCGCGATCATTTTGCCCCTCAGATTCTTCATTTTTTAGGAGGCATTTATCTTCCTAAAAGCTAAGCAGTTGCATTGGGATATGAAACAACTGAAGAAGCGTTTCTGTTCCTGTGAAGGTAACCACCACAAAGGGCACTGACACCAGAGCACACATTGCCCTACACGCACCTTCCTAACCACTAGGAACCTGCCAGGCACTTTGATTAATCTTCTGACTCAGTGTCAGGCAAGTCCCCACAACTCCAGCTGGAGAAAAGCATTTGGAAAACCCTTTTTGATGCGTAGGAAACCGTAAGAGAGAGGTTCGAAGGGATCCCCGCTGAGGCGAGCATCGGGGAAAATAAAACCGAGAGGGATGTATGTATTTCCTAGGCCTGTCCCTCCTTCCCTCCCACACGCGCCGGCCTGGGGCGACAGCAACACCGTTATCCCGCCGATGGCCGCCGCCTCAGCACCTGAGGTGGAGCAGGGCGAGCCGCAGACCTGGCAGTGCGCATAGGGAACCCACCTAGCTACCAGGGCAGCCGGCCCAGCCCGCGCCCTACAGCTCCCCCCTGGGCGAAGGCAGCAGCGCCCCAGGCCGCTCCGCGGAGGGCGGCTGGGCCGCGCCCACCGCGCCCGCCGCTCCCACTTCCACGCGCCCAGCCCCCGCCGCGGCGCCGCAACCCCCAGCAACCCGCAGTCCCGCCTCCGGCTCTGATTGGAGGAGAGCACGGCGGCCGCGCCCGCCATTGGATACTAGAGCAGCGGCCGCGCTCGCTATTGGCTGTCGGTGGATGCCACTTGGGGCGGTGGCGGCCGGGGGAGGTGGTGAGGCGACCGGGACCGATCTTCTGCTCCGCGGCGGCAGCGGCGGGGTGGTTGCGGCGGCGGCACCATGGTGAGCTCCGCCGGGCCACCTTCCCTACCCGGGAGACCGGGGCTGACGGAGGACGTCTGGACTGGTCCGGTCCGGTCCGGTCCGGTCTACCCGGGCCCGAGCCTGGGCCTAGGTCTGGGCCCATGGTGGGAGGGAAGAGGCTGAATCCGCTTGGGAAGAGGGAACCGTGAGGGGAGCCGGGCCCCAGCCCTTTCTTTTGGGGGGAGATGAGGGGGGGCTGTTTCGGAGAGGTTGCTTCCCGCCGGGGTGACCGGCACCGGGGTGGGAGGGGTGGGATGCTGTGGGGAGGCGGAAGGGGCTCCCCCGCCCGGTGCCTGACTGTGCCGCCGCCTCGCCCTTCCCCGCAGTACGGCTTCGTCAATCACGCCCTGGAGCTGCTCGTCATCCGCAACTACGGCCCCGCCGTCTGGGAGGACATCAAGTAAGTGTGTGCCCGTGCGTGTGCGTGTCCCTCCGCCCCGTCGAGGGGGCGGGCTGGGCTGGGGCCGCCCGCCCGCGGGGGTACCTGGCAGGGCGACCGCGGCCCGGCGGCGCCCCGTTTGCCGCCCCGCGCGGCTCTCCGGTACCGGCAGGTCTGTATAAACGTCTGTTGTCTGGCAGCGGTCCCCAGGAGGTGGCTCTCAGCCGTGACAAGACCAGCACGGTTCTTGCCGCGTTTCGTCCTGCTCGGGGCCTTTCTTAACGGCTCAAAGACCCGACTTGTTCCGTCATTACTGATCTCCAGGAGCCGCAGCGGAGATAATGTTGATCCCTGCGGTTCCCTCGGTTATACAAAGTATACGGCAGAAGTAATGTGCAGGCAAAACGTCCCAGAAACCACGAAAGCCCTTCCTTGAGTCAGACCACCAGACGAACCATGCAACAGTTGCATCTCTTTGCGTTCCTGAAGGAACTGAAATACAGTTTTTTAGCTAGTAAACGCTATCTAAAATAGTGTGAGGTTTTGGTAATGTACTCAGCTTGAAATTAAAAAAAGTCACAGCTATAGAGAAATACATATAAGAATGATTTTTGGCTTTCTTCTCTTGAACCTGAGTTCTTGTGTCCCACCCTTGCTTGTCTGGCAGTATAGTATAGCATTTTTCCAAGGAGATGTCTTCACTTTAAACTTTTGATGAATTGTGAGAGTGCACAAAAATCTTGAAATGGGTAGTGCAAACAAAATTCTATTTACCATAAATATGGTAGTATTGATACTTGGGCAAAACTACAAGAAATATTTTGAAAAAGGCATAAATGCTTACAGAGTTGTAAACTTACTTTGTAAGGCTTCAGGTAACTATGTAGTTAGAAGAAAGGGTTTAATATGATCTCTTGATATCATATGTTTTAAGGGAGAAGTAGATTATCCAACTTGGAGCATGTGGTCTTCTTTCAACTGGACACCTTCTTCTATACTCCTCTCTCCCATTTATTTTGGGCCAATTTTAATATGTCAATGTAGCTGTCTTACCATTGTCCTAATACAATTTTTAGAGTTAAAGGACTGCTCTTGACTGGGAGATTTTTGTGACCATGACACTTTTTTCATTAATCCATTCATTAAGAATGTGGTAATCTTACACAAATCAGAGAATCATAGAAATGTTGGTTGGAAGGGACCTCTGGACATCATCTAGTCCAGTCTCTGTTCCAGCCAGGACTGTTACTGGCACTAGATCAGGGCTCAGCTATGACTTTTGTCTAGCTGAGTCTTTAAAATCACCAAAGATGGAGAGTCCACAGTTCTGGTTCAGCAGACATTCACTGTTCCAGTGATTCCTGACAGTTAGTCTATAAATTACTCCTTGCAAATGCAGTTCTATGGATTGCTTAGATCAGTCTTCAGTCAATGCCACACAGTTTTGTGCTGTAAGTTGTGAGCTATATAAGTTTATTTTTCTTACATACCTTATCTAAACACACTGATCTATTTTGCATTCTTATGGTTTGATACCGGTTTTATGACACATGTAAGTTAAGAGACTTATTAAAAAAAATAGTGATACACACATCATTTTCCATGAAAATTGTAATAAAATATGTATAAAATACAATAAAAAATGTTCACTCTTTCCTGGCATGCCATCCCTTACCAAGATGCTTTTGAGTATATGGTCCACTTTTGTCCAGATTACCTACTGAACAGAATTTGTATTTAAGATTGATCCATCTGAGAAGATACAAAGTTTCATCTTCTAGTACAAGATCATGCTGCAGACTGTCAGAACCTGGTCATAATTCCTGATGCATCCTATCTCTAAAATTTTACACATACCTAATAGAATACTGAAGATAACTAAAGCCTATAAGGAGTATTGCTCATTTAATGCTTTGGAAAAATTTAATAGAAAGATACGAAATATTTTGCTAAAGGTCAGCTGTCAAAGTTCAGGAAGCTGCTACACCCTGTTTCTGTCTTTCAGCTGAGAAACATTTCTGTCTTGTAGCAGCCCAACAGCTAGGCTCTGCTGTTAACTCACAGAGAAGATGGCTTTCTGGAAGGAAACTGTACCACACCACCCAAACAGAAGAATGGAACATGATCTGCAAGAAGGAGCCAACATATATGCAACAGCTGCTATAGCTTCTTATGCAAAAGGTGTTTGCAACAGGGTATTTATTCAGCAGGATTTATCTTAAAACATAGTGTATCCTAAAGTTTAGAAACCCACAAACAAACCCCTGTATATCTCACTGGAATGGATTATAGTTGTTGTGCTGGTTTAGGGGTTGGTACGGGGTCAACTGATAGCCACTAAATGCTTGTTGTTTTAGGTATTTTAAGTTTCTGTGGTGCACTTAYAGAGATGTTTTGGAAGAGGTTAGATGTTTTACCCTATATAAACAAATACAGACTTCTTGCAAAGGCTTTGTTAGAACTATTAATCATTTAGGAAACAAAGGGAAGATATAGACCAGTGTTGTGGCATGCTGGGTTGAATCAGTTAAATCACTGATGATTGAATTGGAGGAGTAGTTGTTGAAGTCAACAGTCTTTGGCTGTTTAAAAAAAATGAGAGGAACTTTGCACTGTTAGTGTGGTTGAATTTGCAACAACTTAAGCATTTATGTGAAGCAGAAAGGCCTTCGGGTAGTTCAGTACAAAACTCAACATGTAAGCTTTTTTTTTTTTTTTTTTTATGTTGAGCTGATCACATATTGCTATTTTGTTCTCCCTGAAGTCACTGCAGAAGCTGTGAATCAGCATTGCAGAATGGTGGGTTGTGATTGCTGAGTGATTCTCAAATGCCAGTGGGTGAATTTGTACTTAATATTGATAGAAGTGAAAAGAAAACAAGGCACTAAATAAGCTGAAGTAATGAAAACAGGTCATTCTTCAAAAAAAAAAAAAGTACACTCAGGAAAGTTAAATACTGAATTGAAAGCGTATGCTCCATTGGAAGCATGAAAACTCTTGTCTCCTGTAGGTTCTTCAGTTAAAAGTGTCATTCAATGAAGTTCTTAAATATAGAATTTGGGAGATGAAATCGTTGAATTTGATGCTCTTAATGAGAGTGGTGTTTTTGTTGCCATCGCTTACTGTTAACTGAGTCAGAATGATGATTTCAAGTCTCTGTTTCTGCTATTTCATTAATTTTTCAACATGCTTGTGAAACCATGACCTATCTGAAAAAGATACATATTGATGTTGTTTTTAAATGTCCCAGAGTGGAATTCCTGGGAAAGTTAGACTCCATGTTTTTTTCATCCGCTTTTAAAACAGAGCATAACTAAACAATGGACTTTTTTTTACACATCAGGCAACCTTGACAATGAGGCACTAAGCTCATGGAAAAATTACAGTATATACTCTGAAATTTTACTGAATATCAATTTTGTTGGCTCAGTGGAAATACGGCTTGGTTTTGCTAGAGAACTAGAATTAAAATGCTTAAAATCCAAAACAATTCAAAGCCATCTATTTCTGAACCAACATTGTTGATCCCAAATAGGTTGAATTCAAAATAAGATGAAGAAAGCGGGCATATGATCGATGAAAGGTAATCTTGATTTATGGAGCCTTTATTCATTTTCTCAACCGCAAAGCCTCAAAAAATTGTTTCTCCTTAGTTTTTCTCTGGCCACCACTCACAGAATTGAGAATTTGGGCTTGTGGACAGTTTTTTCATGATGAAGCCCTAGAAACATTAGAGGGATTTAGCGAAGCTGGGGGGGGGAGAGGGGGGGAGTGAGAGCCACTTGGGAGATTCCTTCTGCAGTTGCTGAATTCTGCAGTAGCAGATTTTTCTTAGTGGAAAGTGAAGATGATTCAGCATAGTAATTTCTTTTGCTTACTGGCAGTTGTAAGCTGCATGTACACTTCTCATTGTAGTTCACTCCTTCAGTCCTTGGAAGGAGAGACTTAGGACCTGGAATACATGGAGACATGCTTCTTTGATCAGTACTCCACTAGTTCTGCAAAAAGTTATTTTCTTAGTAAATAATAAACTGTTACTTAGAGCTGTTAACCACATTTTTGCTGAGAAGACACTTCTGATTTGTCCCTTCCCTGCTTAAGAGAAAACCTCTCTCAAATCCCTTATTTTGTCATTGTTACATCCAGAGGGCTATTTCAGAGGCTATTTCAGATTGTGTGGCCACAATGGCAATGGCTTGAAAAGATGGTTCTCAAGATTCCTTTGGCATTAGATATCTTCAGTTCCTCTGCAGCCAACATAAATGCTAGCTGACATAAACTAAAAATTGTCAGGCCTGACCATTCTCACGCACATGCAGTTGTGTGCTCATGTCTGATCAAGTCCAAATTTGTATGGCTGGGTGATATGGTAGCGTGTGAATGTGATAGTAAGTAGTGTGTGTGGAATTACTGTCTATGTACTGTCCAAAACAAAACAG
This sequence comes from Phoebastria nigripes, assembly GCA_035582835.1. Taxonomy (NCBI): domain Eukaryota; kingdom Metazoa; phylum Chordata; class Aves; order Procellariiformes; family Diomedeidae; genus Phoebastria; species Phoebastria nigripes. The sequence goes on along the minus strand of JAYKAV010002929.1, from coordinate 457,461 downwards.
AGAGATTACCCATGTTTAAAAAAAAAATATAAAATCCAAGGCTTATGAAGTTCTGTCTTCTCTGGTATGTTTTTGTGGTGGGCATATTTAAATAGGTGTGTGGTTACACATTTTTAGAAGGGGCTTCCATCATGATAAAATGTGAGCTCTTCTGCAACAGGTTTCACATCTGGCTGAGCTGAACAGCCAATATATGTGAAATTCTGAGCACTCCATTCAGCAGCTCTAAAGATTTAATTGTGTAACAAACAAGCATTAACACGGATGTCTTCTTGAAACAGCTCCAGGACAATATGTGGGAGCTAGGGCCATGTTGTCAGCTGGGAATATGTACATAGTCATTTATCCTGTGTTTCCCAACAGTATCCCTCTGTGTTTGATTAAATGAATACAGGGTTTTCCCACGGGCTCCTAAATCTGAATTTAGGCCAGGTTAGATGCTCAAACTGTGACACTTTCAAATATATTGCAAAGAAAAGGAATGAGAACTCAAATGTCATATTAAGAAATGCATTAAAATACTTCATCACAGGACTGTAGAATAAATTAGTATTTTTCCCCACATAGAGGTACATGAAAGATCTGGTTTTGGGAAGTGAGATGGCACAACCAGTCAACTGCAGTCTTCATCTTCCTTCTGTTTCTATGGTAGAAGTCCCTACAAAACCATGTGTAGCCTGATGAGCATGGAAAAACTAGAACAGAAGTTGAAAACTCTGTGTTTGCAAAAAGTAACTACCTAGAGGTCAAACCACTTTTTAATTGATTTTAGAAAATAACATCTGTGTTGAAACTTGCACAGTAGCAGAATAGGCATTTTCTGCCCCAGGAGCCTTTGCTGGCTGTACCTTAGCATGGGATGCAGAAAGCAAGTAATAGTCTTATTTTCCTGGTGCTCTATGCTTAGTGTAGAATTAAGGTATCATCCTGCCTTTGCCCTTTTTTGTCCTCCTTTTGTGAGTTAGGCTGTCCACACATGCTCTTAAATGCCAAGACTCCAGGTCCAGGGAGGAGCCTGTAGGGTAGCACAAACTTTACATGGACCCAGTGGTCTGGAAGTGCCCACCAAGGAAGAGCAAGAGTCAATCGCTTGTCCAATGAAGAATGAAATTTTTGTTGTTCTCCCCCAGATTTCACACATTATCACCTACCAAGGCTCCAGGCTAGTTGACTCATGAGAATTTGTTTTCTTTAACTATCCTGTTATGATTAAAATGGTGAAACACTGAGGATTGAGAAATTATCCTGGTGCAATGTAAGTGGAAAGCTTCTGTCCTCAGTTTCAAATTGGGTTCAACTGAAGTGGTAGAAAACTCTGTACAATTTGGGGGAGTGAAATAAACTGCAGGGCTATCATTTGCCTTTAGAAAACTAAACAGACATGGAAACTTCTGCATCATATTGGTAAAGGTTAACATAGGTCAGACTTTAGTTACTCAGTGTGGCTTTTGCAGTAAAATGTAGGTGATTTAAGAATACATGTTTATTGGGTAAATTTTCAAAGGCATTCCTAGTAGTTAGGTACATCAGTGTTGTTGCAGGTTGGCTAGTTAAGTCAGGAGAGGTAGATGCTTTTATTCATTTATGCATTTAAAAATGTCCTCCACTGACTTTCACTAGAATTTAGATACTTATGAACTCATTGACAGGATGTGATATTCTGATTAATTTTATTTGCAGTTATATTCCAAAATAGTAAATAATACAAAATCAAATAATATAATAGAAAATCTACTCAACTCTGCCTTTAAGAATATGTATTACAATTTTTACAGGGGACAGAATTGGATTTTTTTTAAACTCGCATTGTTTCCTGGGAATTTCTGGCATAGCAAAAACTATCCGTTTTTATGCTTCTTAAACAAAGCAGATAATGGAAAACCTTTTGTAGCTGCAGAATAAAGGCACTAGCTTGACTTATTGTGTCTGTATACTGAGTTCAGAATGTCACCTTGTCAAAGATGGTTTTTTCTGCTTACTAATATGGCAAAACACAATTTGCATTTGTTGACAAATCCTGTAAAAATCAAGGCTTTGGCCTATTACTGTTGCTTAGCACAATGTTTAGATGTAATAATAATTCATACTATACTATAGTTTGCCTTTTACAGAAACCTAGAAAAATATGCACAAAAGCTGTAATGAAAGACTTTTGTTACAAGTTGCAACAGTAAGCTCTTAAGAGGTGTTGGAATTAAGATAACTTGTAGGTCTGATTGTGGTGGCATGTAAAGTCCGTGAAAGCTGTGTTTTGAGCATAAAAAGTGCTGAGTACCTTGAAAAAACAGGTCCACCTGTCTCAAACTGGGCACCCAAAATTAATGAAACTTTCTTGATCTGTGGTAGTCTTGCCCATTTAAAATGGAAATGGTATAATTGGCCTCACAAGCTTGTTGGAGAGCTAATTAATGCTTGTGCATGCAAATAGTATAGGGATCAATTTCACAGGAAGGCTTTTTAGAAAGGAGTAATTCTGTCTTCAGAGCTGGATTTGAAAACTATGCTTTAAATCAAACCTAAGTTTATATATCAATGAATGGGATAAAATAAAATATGGAATAGTTGTGCATTAACTGAGTAGGATCTAGCCTCAGTACGGAAAGAACCGGTAGCCTGGAGGAAAAGGAACAGGTTCTGTGGGCTCATGGGTGTGAGTGGTAGGTTGCGTCATGCAGGCTCAGGGAGAGGCAGGGAAATTGGCTTGGAGCAAACTTCACTAATGTTGCTACAAGTGGTACCCGAGTCCATCTTTCCTGCTTTCACAAAACAACAAAAAAAAGCTCATCAAATGCTTATGGCTCTTTGAGACACTCGTTTTATTTCTTCATAATCGTTCTGGAAAATGTCATGTTTTCTAAGTTTTCAGCTGATGTAGTTTCTATATATATAGGGCAACCCTTTAAAAAGCATGTAAAACGGTACCATAGTCTATACCAGTCTGTCTACAGTGTTAACAGTGTCACTTCTGCTAGGAGAGAAGAAGGATAATCATCAGCTTAGAATGCAAAGTTTTTGGAGAAACTATATTTGTATATGTAGATACATATGCATATAAATATTTATGTGTATGTATATGTGTGTGTGCATATTATGTCTACATAACCACAATGTAGCCTGGGCAATAAAAATGCAAACTAAACAGGAGATAAGAATCAAAGATCTGTACAAAATGTGAGGTGTGGCATTTCAGTTAGTTACCATGTGTAGTTGAAGCAAGTGAAAAGCCTTCCAGTTATTTGTGGTATTTCTCAACGGGGGCTGATTTGCAAGAGAACCTTGGTGCCAAACTCCTTTTAAACATCTAAGTAGGTTTGGATGTGCCTAGGACTTCAATTATTTTGATCCTATTAATGCCTTTGGGATTTCTCCCATCAAATTGCTGGCTTTCCTATTCCTTTCTTACGTACTTCTCCTCCCAGGAACTGTAGAAAAAGTCCAGGTGGCTAACAAGTGGGTTATGGATTTTACCACATAGACATGTATAGCTGTATATTGCAGTGGTGGTAATCAGTCCCGTGTGAATCATCCCTCCTGCTTTCTTGAACTCCTGTAAGCTTGCTCAGTATTTCCCTTTCCCAGCCCACAACTAATTTATTATAAAGAATGCTTGCTTTACAGTTTACCTAAAGTTACTGATTCTTTCACGCCCCAAAACATTGCAGACATACTGTGTTAATTATCTTAATTGTCTTCTCATCATGAACACTGATGAAAAAATAGACTRTTCACTAGAGTTTTAGATTGGAATTCCATACTTATGGACTCAGTTATAACTAATTGCAGTGGTCTGTGAAAAAACATGAAAATTGATTCTTCGCTGCCTCCTTAGCACCATGTGGGTTTACTGCAGATGGAGTGTTCTGTTCAATCAATCTCATAACACTTTTGAAAAAAATACAGTTTACTTATAAATAGATGTCAGAAAGAGACTTTGGAAAGCCATTAGTAGTGAAAGGACAATAGATTATTTTTTTTAATCCATACACCTCAACATTAATGAGTGTTTATCCAGAAAGTGGCACTAAGTGGGAACATTTATTGTTGTTTATGTTTCTAAGTCCTTATTTCATAGTATTCCAAAGTTCTAAGCAGTATTTTTAAAGTTTTCTTAAAACTGATGCTGAATAGATGATTCTTCATGGGTTTGGAGGTTAATACTCACAAGACCTGTAGTGTCAGGACACTACACTTCCTGCTCCTTCAGTTCCTCACAGCAGAAAGACCTGCTTGGAGGTCAGAGTTTAAACTGTGTGGATGCCAAATTCTTTAGTTTGTCTGGGAAAGACTTGGCTAAAAGGAAATAGTAGCATGTTGTGAAACATTATGTGAGTGTTCTTGCAGTATCTCTCAGGTACTTTTCAGTTTTCCCAGAATTGGGAAGTGCTTTTAGACCTGTCAGGATACCAGGTGTTATAAACATATCACTTACTCTTACGAATGAAATGCTTAAAAGAGTATTTTGTAAATACCATTCTTTTTAGTCCACTTACGTAAAAGGAAGCAAAATAATACTAGCTTTATATTTTTAATAATATTTTTAGTATGTGGAGTAGTAGCAAAGAACTTGCACATTTGTTAAATGTATCTTCTAGGATTATCTTGTTTTGAAAACCTACATTAAACACTCTCATATCCAGCCTGTAAAACTGGGAAATAGCTCAGAGCTCTGAAGTCTATAAATACACCTATTTACTTTACCCAGAACGTCATTTTCCTGGACAGATTCCCATTTTTATTTAATCTTGTAACTTAATATAATTTATGTTTTTCCCAGCTGGGTGTTTTAAAATATCTCTAGGACCATCCACAACATGTACAAGTCTCTTTGCTTTTTTTTCCTTTTGGGGGGAGTGAGAAGAGTGGTTCAATATTTTTAATAATTTTTAGCAAAGCATCTTTGTGAAATACATGAAAAAAAGATGAGAAGCGTTTTGAAAACACAAACCATCTGTAAAGTAATATAATGAGCAGGGAGTTTGCCATTTTAGTGTAAAAGAGATGCAAAGATGATGATTCTGGTTTCACTGATACCTTCTTTAGTTCTGACACATGTAATTCTGTTTAATRGCGTTACTCTTGGAACGGAATTAAACTTGACATGCTCCTATCAGTGAGATCAGAACCATGCTGGGTTTCTAAGTGCAGTAGTGTTACTTTGTCATTAAGATTGTTTTGACTGGTCTCTTCAATTTAACGAGCACTTTTTCCATCCTTGGTACACCAAGAATAGTTAAGCACAATGGTGGCAAAAGTCCCAACAGAAACAATACCTATCATGGAAGAAGTCCTAGAGGTGGTCTTGGAACTAGCTGTTGTTGTGGTGTGTTCAAGTTGACACACCCAGGGCATGCACTTCGGACTGGAGTTTTGATAGGAAGAGATCCAGTTGTGCTTTTGGGATACCAGATGATCTGTTAAAGTGACACCAACAGCTTCTAAATAATAATGTTGTACCACAGAGAAGCCTGTGCATCTTCAGGATACAAAGTAATTGTTCCACGCAGTCTTGTACCACCTTTTTTTCCTGTTTGTATCCATTACATTTTCTCAGTATTTACTGCATGCAAAGTTCTGTAATGGGAAGGGTTCTTTTTCTGTAAGAATTTTTTTTTTTTTAATTCCAGCTTTATGACTGACTACGGAGCCAGGATAGCAAGTGCTACTTCACATGAATAAAAATGTTCTGACAGCAGCAACCTTCTTCTTGATTATGATTTATTCAGATTCCCTTTAAATGCTACAATCTGACTGCAAAACTACATTAAAATCTACTTTGTGCAGAATGGGCTATATAAGTAAGACCAACCTGACGTGGCATATTGTCCAACTATGTTGTCTGTAAAATCTCTAAAGATGGCAAAAGAAATCCTTACTACATCAAAATAGAGAAAATATTTCCTCTATGTGAAATAAAAATGTGTGCAATCTGTGGTTTAAAAATCTGCAGTGCAAGATCTGTTCTGATTTTCAGAATGGTTTTTGTCGGAGTGTTTGTCCACACTTAATATTTCATCCATCTCTGTGAATTATTAACATTACCTTTGAACATTAGTAGCGTGTTTTCAAATACTAAACTAGTTTCACAATGGGAAAGATTTTCAAAGGGCCCATTGTACACACATAGTATCACCTGTAGACCAACAGCAGTTTGGTGGGTGTTAGCATGACTGATGGAGGAAAGGCTGCTTTAAGACTTGATTCTGCTTTGATCTACTCAATAGGAATTTTTCCATTGATTTCAAGATCAAACCTGTACGTGAAAAATGGCCTCTATATAGCTGTGTTATTTTCCATGGTGCAATGGTTAAGGTTCTTTTTTCCCAAGTAAACTTCCTCACATTAACCTGAATAATATAAACATTCTGGAGGAAAACAAAGGCATTTTAGAAAAGTCTGGGCTGGAATCTTTGTTTCCCACAATTCGAATAGCTCTGTGTAATCATTCAAAATTAGTCTAGAGTAAATAAAAAGGGCTGCCAGACTGTAGCAGTTAGGACAGGCATAACATAGGATGTGAGTTTTGAACCATGAAGTATCACATCCCATGTGCTGACAACAGCAGTCAGTTTGGGCAAGAGCATTAAAATCCTGAATTTTTTTAAAGTTTTGAACGTAAACTTACTGGGGAGCAAAGCACGACCTTCTTTTGTCTCTAGAAATGTAAATGAGACATTAATTGTAAATTCTCTTCTATTTGACTTAGAAGTTACTTTGAAAGAAAGTTAAAAGTTTGCTACTGTAGTGCTGCTGCTTCACTAAAGAATTAACCAGGGCTTGGGAATTTGCCAGAGCTTGTTGCTTTTGGCTCATTTCCAGTCAAGCCCTTAAGAAAGCCACCAACATGTTATTGCTGTTAATGCCTTTGTGATCAAACACCACTGTCTGCAGAAAACATTAGAGCTATGCTAATTTACTCCCATAATTTTATCTGGTAAAAAACTGGGAATAAAGATGGCAGCAAAACATTTCAAGGGAAATGCCACAGTTTTTCATAAAGCTATGGATTATGAAGTTTTCTATGAAATATGGTCAGCCAAATGTAAATTCTTTGCATCTAAGGATGCCATGTTATATTGCAGTTCTAATCCCAGCTCATGAACCATCTGTCAGCCAGGAGAGGGAAGCTGTTCAGATGAGAACAGTTGCAGCCTTCTGGTCTTTTAAAGTTCACATACTCAGGTTTGTAGCCATACCTTGTTGTTCCACACAGGCAGGTTTGTTTTCATATGTAGTACTCAGAGATTATGGGGTTAAAACCAGCTATGTCACACTGGAGGAATTACTGTTGATGGACAGCCAACCACAGCAGCTCTGCAAAGCTGACAAAGCAGCTTCACTTTTAGTATTAGTTATAACAGTTTTCACAAAACTATCATATATTTCTTTGTATCACCTTTGTTGTAGAACCAGTTCTATAATGTAAATGCAGGCAAGTTTGATAGATCAGGTAGGGGTCAGGTAATTAGGTGAGAAAACTGCAGCCATGAGGAAACAATTTAGGGATTGACCATTCACCTGAATGAACATTTCAATGACTTTGTCCTGTTTTCTAGACTGCTGGTGGTCATATCATGGTCAGCCTCTCTGGTGCTGGTAGCTGTGATGCTATGCTCTCTGACACAAGCTTATTAGACGACCTGCAATTTTGTAGACTTCCTGAAGGATAAGTGCCTCTGTAAAAATAGGAGTGTTTTCACATTGCATTGGCCATTTTGGATGAGCTTACAGCAGCATTTCCCCATCACATGTAGTCTTAAGGCTAATGAAATACTTCAGAGAGAAAGACTTTTGGAAGTTCTCACTGCTGTCAGATTACTGAGGGAGGCAGAAGGGCTTCAGAAGCTGCAGACCCAGCTCACTGGAGGTGGGGGAAAGGCTTCAGCTGACTTCACTGAACCTCCTATCCTGTCCTCAGCCACTCTGTCTGGCTACACGTTGTTCTATATGCACAGCAACTTCTGTGACCAGGTAATGAAGCAGACAGGGAAATCCATCCAGCAGAAAAATAACCCAGAAAAACAAGTATCTAACTGAATTATATTTCAGCTCAGCATCTGGCTAAATGATTGGGATGTACCAGCACAACAGGGCATAGAGGTATGGAGAAGGAGTTGTCCTGGAAAGGAAAAAAAGAAGTTTGGGAATATAATCATTTTCAAGCAGAGGCTTTAAAAAGGCAGTTTATCTTTTGACACAGGTTTAGATCAGAGATTGTCATGGGATTTGCCATATTTGTAGGACAAGCAAAGATATTTTTGCCCACATGGTTTTGAGTGAGGATTGTAATCCCCTGCAGGAGTAAATACTTAATTTGACACATTTTCGAGAAAAAAATTCCCAAAATGACATTGGCTTTTGTTGGATTACATTTTTTAAAATATATTTTTCTCTGTCTTTTTAAAATAAAAATAACTAAAAGGCAGGACATTTTTTTTTTTGTTTTGGAGTATTAGCCTGCAGTACAAGCACTGGGTCCTTTTCCTGTACTGCTGGAACGCCCAGTAAGACTGCTAATACTGAGGGAGAGTGAAGCTTTAGAGCAGTGAGTTTCACCCCAGAAAATTATATCCAAGGAATGCAGGTGTGATTGCTAATTGAACTTTTTTTTGTTTAACTTTATCAATAGAGTTATTTTAATGGGAAATACATCATTAAGGCTGCAGAGAAGATGGCCGAGTGATCCAAAGCATCTAGAGAAAACTGGAGAAAAACAAAATAGCTAAAATAATCTAAATGGAATAGGCATTGAAATAACTGGTGGTGATTTTAAAAAGTGGTGGCTCAGAGAAACTGCAGGCAGTGAAGAAAAACTTTGACAAAGTAAACTAAAGACAATTAAAATAAGAAAAAAGGAAGCATGGCTTGGTGCAGAGAAGGAAACAGGAAAAGTTCCAGTCAATGTAATTGGAAAGAAATGTAAGAAGTTTTGAAAGACATACCAGCATCATCAAACTGGGTCAATTTTTAACAGAGAAAATTCTCACACACAAAAACTGTGTCTACTGGATTGTGCAAGTATGCAGTATTTTTGAGGATGTTCATTGCTTTTCCAGATGTGTGTGTTACCCTTTGTGGTTTGGCTGAGATCGGAGAGACTAAAAGAAATCACAGTGTGTTTCAGAGATGTGGGAAAATTTGTTCACCCTTTGTAAACTTCCCTCCAAACTGTATCTGACTTCCAGTTACATATCATGTTATGAGAATCAAAGAATCAAGATGGTTTTCTTTTCTCATATTAATTTCAGTTCAGTTCTTAGGAAATATAAACGCTACCTTCTTGTCCCTGACTGACCTCATATGCTTCAAGACAACGTTTCCCACTAATAACTCCAGCTCTCCTCCTACTTAGGAAAAGAAGGAATATGTGGCATGGGAGCTGTTTTCAGGAATCAGTGAGACTTGATATCCTGCAGGCTGATCTGAAGTTTTCAGAGAATGAGTGGGGAAGAGGACCAGAAGTACTTATTCTGGAGTATGAAAATAAGAGTGTTTTAGGGGACTGTGTGTACACATACCATTTCTGCTTGCTTCTTTATAAATATACTGTTTCTTCAAGTAATGAATAAATTATTGTAAGTGATTATTTAAAAAATATAATACTGTACTTTATCTTTTTGTATCTCTGAGAACACTCTTGCAGCCAGTTTTGTCCTGCTTGTTAGTGTCTATTCTTTCATTCCTTTTGGGAAGTTCCCAAAGAGTTTAAGAAAAAAACCCAACCATTAAGTTTATTAATGTTCATGCCATTGAATAGAGAATTATGTTCCTTTTATGTAGAATTATGTAGAATGTTTAATCTCACCTCCCCTTTAGTCTTGTCGTATTACTTTGGGAAAATTGCTTAGCTTGTTTTTAGCTCATTATGCCTAGTCATAGAGTGAGTATAAAAATGTATCTGTCAAGTGGCAGTTACAAGACTTCATTAATTAATAAAAAAGTAGATATATTTTTGAAATATAAAACCAATGTAGTATAATTTTTGATCAGCAGTCAGAATGTGATGAGCAAGATTAAAGGAAGATGAAGAGGAAAAAGAAAATAATGGGTTCCAGACTTCCATTGATAAGTGAACAGTTTATCAAAGACTGATGATTACTAACTGGAGGGTTAAATGCCAAGTAATTTCATTTAGGTCAATAGAGTACTACCATATGAGATTGGAATCAGGCCTTATCAGCAGTACCATTTGCCATCTAGCAGTTTTAAGATGAACAAGAGTACTTAATTCTCAGACCTCTCTCCCCTTTGAGTAACACAGAAAATGTTTCTTTTTGTATGGCTGGGTAATTCCACTATAACTGTAAATGCTTGAATTGTTGTGCAGGCATTATTATTTTGTATTATTTCATTTTTAAAATAAATTATGCCAGCTCTGGAAAATTAGAATCTAAGTTTCAGTCAAAGACTTTTGTTTTGATTGATGGTTGATCATGTTATGATGATAGAGATAAAGATTTTGATGTAAAAGAGGATGTAGGATTTTACATAGTAGATTTAGAATCTACTTTTTATAGGTTTGTAATTCCTCTGATGACCATTAGAAATTTAGAGCAGTTAGAAATATTGGCTCTTAAACTGTATGTTTCAGCCTTATCTCAAGGAGCATTTATGTCCTAGTCTGGTAAAAGCCCTTCATTACCATGGTACTAGTAAATAGTTTTTTGCTCATGGTTCTCTTTTATTTGTACGTTAGAAAAATAATTATTCCAGTCCTGAGTTGATGAATGTCTTGATTTGCATGACATATGCTTAGTTTTTTATAAAAAAACTACCTCATCATCTGCCTTTTTGATATTTTTTCTAATTCTAAGGCTTTTTCTGAAGAACAACTCCCTGTACTAATTTTTTTTTGGTGTGACATAAGAAGGTGTGATTCAGCCATTCTCTTCTAGGCTTTCCTACCTCTTTGCCTTTCTTTTGTCTTTTTGAAGTGTTCTGCAGCATAGATCTGCGTTTAGATGAAAGGGGATCTTTTCTTTTTAATGAGGTAGCTGTGACCCTCTACCTGCAAAGATTCTATTGATGCCATGATCATATTAGTTTTGCTGAGCCAAAATACATTCTAAGCACGTAAATTAGAGCATGAGTACCTACAAACGTCTCCTCTTTTGTCACTATTTTTGCAAAGCATATTGTCTCAATAGAGAGTCATTGTAGGCGAGATCACAGAAGGTGAACAGCTATTACAAAAAATATACTGAGAAAGGAGGCTGTGCCCCTTTGCCAGATGAGGACTTCAACAAACAGAGCATGGCTTCATCGGAGACCATAGTGTGCCCCCTGCACGTCCTCCTCTCTCTGCTGAAGGAGAATGTGCCAGGGAATGAGGAGCAAATACAGAATGTGACTTGCACTTCCAACAGGGCAGAGTCACAGCCACATCCATTGGCATGCTCTATGCGCAGCAGGACCAGCCACACGGGGCAGCTGGCCCCTTCAGGGTCCTGGGGTCTGCCTGCGCATGAAGGTGCTCCCTGTCCTCCTCCAGAGAGCTGGGACTCAGCCACCACTGCAGCACCAGTGGCCTGGCTCCTGTGTTAAGCACATGGGGTAAAACAGGGAGGAAGACACTTGTGGGCCCTCCCTGGCAACTCACTTGTGTCAAATGCAAGGCTTGGCAGGCACAACAGTTCATTGCCTAGGGATATCAACTTGTTTTCCTCAGGAAAAAAAAATAGCCTACAGAGTTGTGCTGCCTTTTGGACAAGCTGCTGACTCAATATTCAAGCTGAAGAGAATAATAAATGATCCTAAAAAACAAAGGAGTCATTCTGKTTTTTTACTTAGCAGCAGTAGTAAGTGTGCACGTGACACATGCATGAGTCTTGTCTTAAACCTAGGGTTGAGAATTGTTTCCTTTAGTGAAGAAATGTATATTTATTGTGCTTTAGCTAAGTGGTGACACTTTACTCATGAAGAACTGACGTGCAATGTGAGAACAAGGCCTTACAAAATCCTAGCATCCTCTTTTTTTATTTCTATCTACTGGGCATGTGCAGAATTCTGAAAAATAGGTATTTGATTAGATACCTACATCTGGATTTTAGATTCCTCTTTGAAGAAATGTGCAAATGGTTGTTAAAAACATCCCATGCCTTTTGTAAATAAAGTGTAATCAAAATTGGAAGGAATGAAAACGCTTGCTTAAAAAGTGTTTAAAGAGCCCATCTTGGGCTGGATTATTGGATATTCCCGTATTTTAAAATGCAAATTCTGTCTTTATTAGTTCAGCAACTTCTTTGTGAGGCTCTGTACTGAAAATTTGTGTTTCTTTTCTCACAGCTAATTTATTATTTTCAGAACACATGTGGTCTGAAATATTTGTATTGTACCTTAATGACTCTGAGATACGGAACAGATTTATTTCTAATTTTCTGTCTTAAGTAACTTCTTAAAGGTAGAACCTACAAAGTTACTTTATTTAAAAGACTAACGCCAAACAATATATAATTGATTTATCGATATGGTGCTTCTCCCTCAACCAAAAAGATTTTGTTCTGTTTCCTTTTAGGAAGGAGGCACAGCTGGATGAAGAAGGACAGTTTCTTGTCAGAATAATTTACGATGATTCCAAAACCTATGATCTGGTTGCAGCTGCAAGCAAGGTCCTTAGTAAGTAATTCAGATATCTTCTTTGCCCATTCATCACATAAAAGATAACCCCCCCAAAAAAATCCATGTAGCAGAGAGAAACAGGATTTAGCACAGAGGAAGTGAAAACAGGGTATTGGTCAAAGAGAGAATTTTTAAAAAATCTCAGAAGAAAGGATTTTTTTTTTTTTTATCTAAGATATTTTTATTCCTTTTATTACTTGAAGTGATTTTTATTACTTCCGAAGTATTCCAAGTCATAGGTACACCTTAAGCTGCGGTAATATACCTCATCCACAGAGCATGGTCAGTATTACAAGCAGTCATGAAGTAACAATATAGCGCTGTAACTACCTTGCCAATACACCCAGGTTTCAACCGCTGCTGCAAGAGCAGTCTGTGAATGAATCCTTGATCTCTCTGCTGAACAAGCATGCTGAGTTACAGAAATGTTTGTGGCATGGGCACATCTCATTTCATATCTGCCATTGATTTGGGTCGCATTCATTTTCAATCATTGCAGCTCTGGTCTGGAATTTAAAAGGTAGAATTATGCCCATCAGCATTGTTTTATCTACAGACCCAAGTGCGGTGTGAATTTGTTCTGAATCAGTAATTAGCCAAGAACCCGTAAGACTATGATGACTGTAGTAGTTACGTTGAATTGGAGCAGCTGATGTGGTTTCATGCTATTGTAAACCAGAATTAACTCCTCTGAGGCGAGCACTACTAACAACTGAGTTCCTTTATTTTCAAGTAGTGATTTCTTATCTGTATCAAAATCTAAAATGCTATACATGCGTGAAATGCACAATGTGGCAAAGTCATAATAGTAATTGGTAAATCCTAATGAAATATTGTATTGAATACTCATTATTTGCCATGTGGACCCTGAATCTTGTTTTTCTCATATTCTTGACCTACTGGATCTGAGTAGAGTTTAGGAACCGTCTTTCTTATTTATGAACACGAGACTAAAGTAGTAAGCAAAGTGCGTGAAATGCAGTGTTTGGACTGAATCATATTTTCCTGTTTTAACTAGATCTAAATGCCGGGGAAATTCTTCAAATGTTTGGGAAGATGTTTTTTGTGTTTTGTCAAGAATCTGGTTATGATACAATTCTACGTGTCCTGGGCTCAAATGTCAGAGAGTTTTTGCAGGTAAGAATTTTTTGCCAAATTATTTCAGATACCAGACAGAAGTATAGTCTAGTCAACAGATTAGACTGAGATTTGGAGATATAGGTTGTACTGTATAATCTTCCAGTTATTTGTGGAGAGGTGTCTGAAAACTTTCTTCCTTGGTATTTGTATTCTATAGAGCTTTCCACTGCTCAGCAGTTTTGGCATTGTTGTTCTCTTTCCCTCTCAGTTAATATATTATTCAATTACCTGCCAGAGTAATAATTTTCCCATAGCATCTTTGACACTTCAATTTCATAAAAAAGGAGCGAGAAGGCAGGTAAGCTGGGGTTGCAGAGGCATTCATAAATCTGAAATTTCATTTGAAATTCCAACGAAAAGTTTTTAACAGGAGTTTTCATATGTAACAAAAGTATGGAGTACAAGAGACAGAAAAAACCCCACCAATTCAAATTGTCTGTGTGTGTTAAGTAAAAAGACTTACCTTGTTTATACTAACAGAAAATGTGGTCTTCAGATTTATAGGATATTTCTTCTCCTAAGTTCTGTTTGACTAATTATAGATACTGATTATTTCTAATTGTACATTACGTACAGAGCTAGGGCTCATACACAGCTTATCTCTAAGACATTATCCTTCATCCATGAACTGAGGGTGGAATAGAGCAGTAGCGTTTAAGTCAATTTTTATGCTTTCCTGGCTGCAGAACAGTGTGATACTGCACTGTAAAACAAAACAAAATGAAAACAATTTTTCAGTAGCATGGAAGAAATGTAGTGACTTATCTAAAGTGTGATTCTGAAAATTGTTCACTTCAAAAAAACACTTTGGATTTAAGATTTGTGATATATATCACTCTTGGAGATAACTGTGTGCTGTAATGAGTTTAAAAACACTGAACTGATTAAGATTTTGCGGGAGATTGACCAAAAGCTGAGTGTCAAATCTCCATTGATTTTCACAGGAAATTTAGCAGCCTCTTGTCATCTGTTCCCTTAAAATCTCTCCAGCAATAATAAGTGAAAAGAGCAGAGTGCATAGTCTGCTGGATTACTAGAATACTTCTGTGTCTCACTACCTGTCCCAAAACCTGGATTATTCCAGAGCATCCTAGATGTAGTCAACCCAGATTTCTTGTACAAGTCCCGTGGACTGTAATTGCTGGGCAGACAGACAGGGTATGTGTATGCTCCAACATGGGCATACCATGTGTGATCTGTATACCGTTGTCTGTCTATGGGATGTGACATCCTTTATATTTCATAGCTTGATTCACAGGCTGCCCTCAAAGCAAGCTGTCAGATAAATGTAATTTTTAAAGATGACTCGGGTACTGAAGTTGTGGTTAGGGTTGAGCAAATATAGGGGAGGAGGAAAAAAAAGGTGTAGCAGGCCCATTGCTCCATCACTTTGGGTACACATGTATGGGCCAGTCCTTCCCTATTCCTTTCCCTCATCCCCTTTTCCATATAGTATACGTCTCTTTCCATTCCTTACCATGTGTGATGATGAAAAGACTGGACACATTTGTAGTGCATACCAAACCTCTATAAAAGCGTGAACAGTTTACATTTATATTCTTCTAATGACAGTATTTTAAGCAGCTTTGTTTGAATTTCAGTGTTAACAGATGACATTGGCTATTATATACTTCTGTAAATTTTAACAGGACTAATGTATTAGTAGCTGTGCCAGAAGTGTACTTTTTAGCTTTTTATTATGATGGAAAATCAACGTTATCCGTGATTTATTATTTTTGCATCTTCCAGCAGTCAGATTAGGTCAGGAAACAAATTTATATACCTATTACAAAAATAGTTGCAGATTGGTTTTAATGTGCTGAACTTTTGTCAAATTCTTAAAATACATAATAGAGTTCCAAAAGGTGCTTCTTGAAATCTGTACTGAGTCCAGGATATACGAAATAATTGAGGGCTGCAGCTTTTTAAAGCAGTGAAAATAAATCTCATATTTATGTTCTGTTTCCCTTGACATCTCGGAGAAAATTTAGTTTATTCATAGATGAAACACAGGTTACTTCAAGCTTCATGAAAGAGGAAAAAGATAGAGCAACTAAATCTAATATTTATAGTTTCTATGAAAAACACAGGCCTGGAAAAATGCAAATCATATTGAAAGACACTGTGCCAAAGAGAAGCAGTGTGAAAAGAGGCTAAGAAACCCGAAGTGTGCTTTTATGTTATGTTCAGTAGCTTTCTACTGAATGAAAATCAAACATTAGAGTAGTAGTTAGTTCTCTCATTTAGGGAATCACTTACATGGCTATTTAGTTGTTCATAACTGCAATGCAATAAATTTCAGGGGACTAATTCCTCTTTTAGAAAAGTTTCCAGATGCTCTGTACCACACAGAGCTGAACAGCATATCTTTGTATTTCAGGTGCCAATCACAACTCTTTTGCTTTTAGACAGGCCAGGATGTGCCTGATTTAGTGTCGCTGCTTGTTCTTGCTTGGAGATCCCTTTGCGTTTCACCATGGAGCTGATCACTGCTCTACAAAGCTCTAGAATTCATGTCTCTGGTCCCAGCACAAGCTCTGGCATACATCTGAGCAGTCTAGGAGCCAACAGTTCAGGGAGAGAGCTTAACCTATTGCTGTCTGTACCTGACTGCACCTCTGGCCCATAGTAGGTGAACAAACTAGGAAAAAAAAACACATTTGTTCTTCCAGAAGCTGCAATATCAATTTAGAATGGATCAAACACAACAAAAAATAGGAGTGGGAGTGACAGTGACAATGTCCAAATCACAGGATCTGGGAGTGATTTCAGCTCCTTGTTCTGGAAGCACATCTCTGCTGCTTCTTGACTGTGTTGTAGCAAGGTTCTGAATACAGTAAGCTCTTTGCTCACCCCATAATCTGTATGCATAGGAAGAAAAGACACATTGGGGACTGGAAAGCAGCTGCAATGCATCCTGGGGCAAGTCCCCCACTCTGGATTATTAGAGAGTCAAGACTGAAGGGCATATATCACATGGGCTCGCCTGTGACACTGCTTGGACAAAGTCAGTAGTGGCGTAGTAGGGTGGCAAAGTGGTCTTGTAGAATGGGGCTGCTGCCATTTGTTAGCAACACTTGTGCCAGACTTGAGTGTTACTAATTAGACAACCATCTTATAAAAATTCTGTCTTTGACATTGGCCATTTCCGATAACAAATTCCTTTTGAAATTTTTCAGGTGTTGATGACTGTGTAACTGAAAGATTATCGTCTTTTCCCATGTATCTCCTTAAGAGGTTTTTTCCAAAAGGTCAATATATCCCAGCTGTTTCTGAGGCATGTGTACTGAAAGAGCAGTTGTGCACCCGATTAAGGAGATTGTTGGGCACTCCCTCAGAGCCAGTCAGCTCTCTCACTCTTTTCTCATCCACACTCTTTCAAAGCAGTCTCTTCCAATTTCATTGTCTTGAATCCTGCAAAGTTCTTACAGAATTTGCCTTCAAGCATTATACTTTTTGCAACTGAATGCCCACTAACAGCTGGAATGAATTGACTCCCAGATTGTTGCCTCTTCAAGCTTTAATTTGGAGGTGTTGATATAGCAACAAAAACATGAATTTGAAACAAACTAAAAAACTGAAGGAGGAAGTTCCAGGCTGAGTGCATCCTACGGAATTAATGTCTAAGAGTCTCATTTTCTCTGGAGGCCTCCCAGGAAAAGAGGCAGCTGTTCGAGCTCACATGAAATCAAGTTCAGTATGCTTCCACAAATTTGATGATCGACAGATGCTCATGAAAGGTGGAGAACGGCCCAGAGAGCACATTGAAAATATTTTCACCTCACTTCTCCTTGTGCTGGCAGAAAACAATATGCAAAGCCTGGTGCTAGCAGTTACCTGAGGGGGTGGCAGAACAACATTTAAAATATGCAGTAATGTTCTGGACATCAGATGTAAAGGAGTTGTATGAATTTTACAACGTAGGTAAATAATGATGTGGGTTGCAACACTATCCAGCAAGGTTGCTCTAGGTTGCTCTTTCTGTGTTAAATATACAGTAAATAGCAAACTGGAGCCTTGATAATTGCTTCATAATCAAAGTTGGCGCTAGCGTTGTGTTCTAAGTGTGATTTTGATCTCATTGTTCTCTTTAATGTCCTTATTAGATATGCCTATCAATTTATCATTTAGCTTTCCTCTCCAGATAGCAATTTGTCTGGTCAAAATTTAAAGTTAAATACATAAGATGTCCAGGACATCAGCTGGAAAAATAGAAGACCTCTTCACTTTCTTGAATAACCTGTTCTGAAACATTATTACAGCAGCTGTGATATGTTCTATGTATTCTGTGGATTTTTTCAGTTATTCTCCAAGAAAGTATGTATTTGAGGTTGGTCTTTTAATCATTTAAATCTTTACTTTAAAATTTGAGACTTCGTTAGGCCCTGTAAACTTGGGTTGACTGTTACGGTGTCAGAACTAGCCTGTTTCATTGAGAAGAAGGAAAAAGATTCATGTTTATTCAGACATGTGCATTTGTATCTGACACCTAAATTCACATCTGAAGAGGAGATTATAGGGACTAGAATTTGGAAGAGATGAAAATGGGTGAGGTACAGGATTGAGAAACACACACAAGGTCTTTAATCATCGGAGTGTTTCAAAATACAGCACAGTCAAGCATGAATTCTTACTATCTGGAGTAATTTTTAATAGTGCTAATTTTGATGTCATTCATTGTCCAAATATGGCCACAGTAGATGGAAATCATGAGCTACCTGAAAAGCCTGCTATGATGACAGTTCTACAAGTAATAAGGCAAATGCACAGGGAGTGTGAGCAGTAGGAGAAAGGAAATGTTCAGATCAGACAGAATACGTACTTACTTTCTTCAGAACTAATAAGTGAATGCCTTATAATCATGTTTTTAATTTCTTCTTCCAGAACCTGGATGCTTTGCATGACCACCTTGCTACTATTTACCCGGGTATGCGAGCCCCTTCCTTTAGATGCACTGATGCAGAGAAGGGGAAGGGACTCATTCTGCATTACTATTCAGAAAGAGAAGGTCTCCAGGATATTGTCATTGGAATCATCAAAACAGTAGCTCAACAGATCCACGGTACAGAAATAGATATGAAGGTAATGTCTGAAGGGATGTACACATTGGAAGTTTATGTCGTTAGGACAAAATAAGAAAATCAAAAGTGAAGTGATGGCAAACAATCATTTTCATTGTTGCTGTCCTCTGTGAAGCAGTGGCATCAGTACTGACTCAAGAAGAGCCATCACCATTTGTGTTGCTTTAAGGATAGGTCAGCCATGTGCTGAGAAGGCCAGCACTAATTTGCAAACAGACCCAGACAGGAACAGTTCAGAACAATATCCTCTTATTCAAAGGAGATGACACGTACAGAAATTAGGTACTGGGTTATTTGGTGTGCTTTTTTCCACTTTATTTTATATTTGACATATATTTCTTACTGTCTACTGTGTTCTGTGAGAACATAGACATTTTGTCTCTGTGTCCTAGATTCTTCATCTATGTGCAAACTGTGAGGCTGATGTGCGTTGATGAGGCCTTGCTGGCGAGCAGAGTGTTTTCCTCCCAGCCTGCATGCCAGGTCCATCCCAGAACCAAGATGTGTTTGTGGGTCTCATACTACCATTGTGTGGGAGTGTGGCTGGATATACACCTACAGCCCCAGAAGTGGAAAAATGTTCCCCCGTCACAGAGTTTACATAACGTCATGTGTGCTAAGTCACTTGTGAAATGGGAAAGAGGCTTCTGCTTTGTGTCCATACAGAGCAACAGAAAGATTTAATTGATCAGGCCTTGCATATGTAATGGTGTAAAATCAGAGCTTGATCCAAGGTGCAGATATATCTGGGGAAAAACAGCAAATAAAAGCTTTTTGGTGTTAGAAATATTGCAACTGATATAAAATACTTTTCATCAAGTAGAAAAGAATCTAAGCAGGTACAGCAGGCATTCTTTTTTTTTTTAACTATTCCCTAGTCATATTACATTTCTAGCACAGTTTCAGTGCATACTTGTGCAGAAAATCCATTCCAGTTCCATGAATGTATGACAAAAACATGATCTTGCTCAGATAAGATATTTGCAAGGAACCCAATGACAAAGGTATTTGCACTGCTATATCAGAGTATTTGCCTTTTAGGTTTCTTGTTATAAGCTAGCTCAGGTTTATAGTGAATGGCTAGTTCTGTATAGTGATGGTGATATACTTGATGTCCTTGTTTAGATTCTACTTTGTAGAAATCCATAGTTCAAACTTTTACAGCAGGTGTTAGTAATCAGATACGAAGGATGCAACAGAATCAAAACAATCTTCTTCTTAGGTCCCTGCTTATTCAAAGTGTTGAGACAAACAAGGAGGACCATGTTGGAAAGTTGGCTGCAAAGTGCTGAAGCTGTTGCTTGACAAGCATTTCTTTTGGTAGGACAGGCAGCTTACGCAGTCCCCCTTCTCTTACTGCTCAAGCTTGTCCTACGACAGCTTCTTCAGCTGTGTCTCTGCAGCTGTTGTGAAGCTATAAAATAAACTTGACTGAGGAAATGAACTGGGTTCAAAAAAACAGGGTTTTTTTTCTGGGTTATTTTTACCCACATCTGTTCCTTTGTGTGGTTTGGTGTTCTGTCTGTCAGAGAGAGTTCTGCCAGCATAGTCGAGGGGTCATGCAGAGACAAAAGTGATCAGTGGGGCAGAGGAGAAATCTGGGTCATGCAAAGCAGCTACCAGAACAAACTTTTGACAAAACTGTGTCCTCAATCTGAATGTTACTTTGTTGAGAAGATTGTATTTGACAGTACTGATACCCATCTAGGACTTCTCACAAATAATATATGTTCCAAAGAGTTTTAAATATTGATTCTAAATTTACTTCTCATTTTCCTTTGACTTYCTTAGGCTTTTCTGGAAATTTTATTGTTGTACTGTAATTAAATAGAAATTTAATTTTAATAGTGTTGGTCAAACCTATTGTAAGTGAGCACAAAGTTTAATTTAAATCCAAACTATTCTTCAAGACCATCTGAGCCAAAAGCACATAGGTGCCTAAAAATTAGTATTACCTCTAAACTGAAGAAGGTGCATATAGTCTATATTTTATTTTGTCTGTTACCCTGTTTTTGCCCTTGTCCCTATTAGGAAGTCATGTGCCCTCAACCCTGAACTTTTTCTTGTCTCTGCTGGTTAATAAAGCCTAGCTTTTGACACCTTCAATGACATTAAATAGTGCTTTACTCCACAGGTACTCACAAACTTCAGTGGTAGATAAACAGAGAATAATCAGCTACTTGTTTCTGTAAGGTGAGAGTGCCAAAATTTGCAGATTATCCACACAGACAATGAAAGTCTCCCTGCATTACATCACAGATCAACTATTAATCATTAATGGTACAGAGTGAGGGTTTTAAAGCAGAGTAAGTCTGCCACTGTGGTACCTGGCTAGTTTTACACTGTTCAAAAAAATGAGAACAGGAGAAAAAAATTGACCGACTTCTTTCATCTTGATCCCTTGCCTCATAATTTAGTAAATTAATGCTTTCATGTTTCAGACTTAGTAATGCATTGCTTGAAATAGGACAGCACAGAAAAACAATGGAGTTGCTTTTCATCCCCTCAGTTTTTGTGGACCAATCAATGCCTCTTCTGTAAAATTTTTGGTTTGGACTTTAGTTAGAATTTTGCTTAAGGAAGACTTTTTTTTGGAACTGATCAGAGCCTCAGTGCCTAGCCCTAAGTTTCTGATATTATGGGAGTTGCCTTCCAACTTGCAAGAACAGAGCTGAGATTCCCAAGTTGTCCTTCCAAATCTCTTTATCCAAAGCATTTACATAACGATTCAACACAGGACTGGTTTAGTAAGTTCTGTAGTTCTCTTTATATTAGTGTAAAGTTGATATCTGCAATTTGATGTTTAATACTTTATTATCCACTTTTCTTCTCTGGCTGTTTAGAACAAATGCTTACATAAATCTGCTTGAGAGAATGCATGCTTCTAAGTCTGTATTTTCATGAGATTTTGCTTGAATTTGTCTTACATATCACCAGTTTCTCTGAAGGTGGTAGCAGATCTTAATTGTTTACAATAATACTGTTTTTATTAAGTGATTAGGTTTTGTTTCATGGGTTACACAGAATCACAGAATGGCAGAGGTTGGAAGGCACCTCTGAGGTCATTTTGTCCAAACCCCCCTGCTCAAGCAGGGCCATCTAGAGCCAGTTGCTCTGGACCATGTTCAGACAGCTTTCAACTATCTCTAAGGATGGAGACTCTGCAAACTCTTTGGACAACTGGTGCCAGCACTCAGTCCCCCTCACAGTAGAAAAGCGTTTCCTGATGTTCAGACAGAACCTCTTGTGTTTCAGTTTGTGCCCATTGCCTCTTGTCCTGGTACCGGACACTACTGAAAAGAGCCTGGCTCCATCCTCTGTGCACCCTCCCTTCAGGTATTTATACACATGGGTAAGATCCTTCTGAGCCTTCTCTTCTCCAGGCTGAACAGTGCCAGCTATCTCAGCCTTTCCTCTTATGAGAGATGCTCCAGTGCCTTAGTCATTTTATTGGCCCGTCACTGGACTCTCTCCAGTAGCTTCATGTCTCTCTTGTACTGAGGAGCCCACAACTGGACACAGCATTTCAGATGTGGCCTCTCCAGTGCTGAGTAGAGGGGAAGGATCACCTCCTTCAACCTGCAGAGAAAGCCTAAGAAATCTCATGATCACAAGAGGAAAAATAAATATTGAGAAAAACACATTGTTCATGTTTTGTCCCAAAGTCTTTCTTTGGGTGGAGAAATAGCTAAATGGAAAAAAAAATGTTTAATTTTATCACCTTTCTGCATTTTCACACAGAACTATTTTGTATATACATACATATATATATACACACACACACACGTTCTTCTGAAATAACAGTAGGGCTTTCTTTTTCCAGAATGGTGTCCTTCAGGAAATGTGCCTTTTCTTTTAACACCTAGGGTATGTGTGTGCTGAAGGCAAGAAAAATAATAAAAGGTCTCAGTTTGCCTCTGGTAAATTCTGTTAGCACTGAAAGAAGGCAATTGGTTTTGAACTTGGATTCACAAGTCCAGTTGAGTAGCTCAGGAAAGCCTAGGTTGACATTAATTGATTAATTAGTTCAAATCCAATTTGCCTTATCTTCCCTGATATGGTAATCCATTTTTAGCTAAATAGAGCTAAGACTATATAATTTTTGCAGCAGATATTGTCCCAAGAATTGTTGCTGACTTTGAGAACGCACTAAGAATATTTAAGTTCTGCTAGTCTCATTATGAGAACTAAAAATCTTCATGGTGCTGGTGACCAGCTTTGGCATGAGATCTCTGTTAGCCTTCTGGCTATGCCTTCTCTTGCTTCACTTGTCAGAGGTTGTTTGTGTATAAATGGGGGTGACCTGTGAAGGTGAAGTCAGGACAGAGATTCCCTCAAGGCTACAAATGGTACGGGTCAACAAAGAATGTTGTACAATCGTACAAAGCCCAAAAATCTGTTGGGAAAACAGAATTCTGCAGTTCTGTTATTATCTGAGAGCAGACTATCAAAATCTTTCTTTTAGACAGCGAAGATGGTTTACAATATCAGATGAGAAAAGGCCAGGGGAAATCCTTGACAAGATGGTAGTTTCTGACTGTCTCATTACTAATGGCAATATAAAAAAATGAAGCCAGAATGCGACCAGCTGGAGAGCTGAACTGAAAACTATTTAGGTACTTGTTATGGAGTACAAGCAGTACTGATCCATACATTAAAATGCTAGCTGTGTATGAAGATAAGTCAATTGTGGAGCATAATCAGCCTCTAATTCTGACACAAGGGCAGCAGGAAACTTCACTAGCTCCAGGCTCAGAGGTTCGGTGCAGTGAGAGTCTCTGCCTTGAAACCAGCTGCCAGGTGGAGACATCCCTGCAGTTTAACTTTGGGTGTGCAAAGCTAAGAGTGGTACCATTTCTACAACTGCTTTGCCTCGGGGATTACCCTGAAACAGCTGCTGTGAAATTTGTCAGGTAGCATTGCACAGTTGGTTTTGATCAAAAGAGATCAAGAATTTCATCCTGTATTGACCTTTAAATGSCAAAAACCTGATTTTGTATTAATCTTCACAATCTGTTGGAAAAAGATCCATGTCCAAGGACATTCTGTCCCTCCCCCATGAGTGTATCTTGGGGACATGCTTGTATCTATAGAATTGAATCTTGTCTTGTAGACAGATAGCATGTGTTCATTATACATGCTGTATCACAGTGATACTGCTTGATTTAATATCTTGTGTGAAGCTCACCAAATATATTAAACCACTAAGTCATTTTAAAATAACTGTTCTCTGAATTGTCCTTCCATGAAATATTGGTGTGTCTTTTCACTTGGCTAAACAAGGACAAACTCTGAAGATACATCTTCTGGAAAGCACAGGCAGGTTAGCAGTTAGATGTTATATATTCTCTTTGAAACCAGGAGAGTGATTTTCCCCTTCAGTTTTTAACTGCAGTTACTATGGTGATTGAGCTTTTAGACGTGGTGAACTGATGTCACTTCACCAGCTAAGACCGCAGGGGAAGGAAGAATTAGACTTGATTCCTGGCTTTGTTGCTTCTGTCACTGAACTTTCATTTGTCAAGCATTTAACAGAGGCTTCTTCAACAGTATTTAAATGATAATGAAATTCTGTGGCTTGCAAACTTCGCTTGCAGAATGAAACAATAGATAAGTTCTGTTCTAGTTAAGCTTACTGCAGAGTATCTGGGGCAGGTCTTTATGCCAGCTAAGTATCTGGCCAATTAGATTGGATCTGTAGGTACAAGGGTGAAGGGACAGAATTTAACATATTATGTTAATGGCCAGAAGTGCTTATTTTAAATTTGCTGACAAGGTGGATGAAGTCATGAGATAGGAAGATTAAATAGCGCATAAATGATGTGAGCAGGAAAGAGATCATGAAATTACATATCCAATGGGAAGTTATTTAAGGATGAATGAGTAGCTTACCTAGCCTGGAGAGGGGCATGATTGTAGCTTCTGTTAATAAGGGTCTGTGCATGGATGACCAGAATCAAATTCAGTAAACCAGCCATGTCCACAGCATATCAAGTTTACCAGGCGTGTGCAGCTGGCGCTGTGGCTATCTTTTAGATCTGACCCATTTCCATGTGTTTGGCCTGTTGTTCATTTGCTGCACTAATGTGATGCACTAGTACAGCAAGCATTTCTAGATGCCCTGGAGTCTGGTCAAAAATAGTGTTGCAAATGAACTTGAAGATGCCTGGGAAATTTGCAGCTTTGCACTGTTACTGACACAGTTCTAATCTATAAAGGTTCAGAAAATAGCACATCGTGTGTGATGACTGACTTCATCACTGTGTAAGCTTGTAGGATCTGTGGAGGGTTGTGTCTCAAACTTAGCTAGACATCTTGAAGCATGTAGCAGTTCTATTTTTATAGGTTTTGTTTTTTAACCAACACTTGACTTTTGTTTATTGATGCATCATTCATTTCTAATAAATGGAAAAAAATGGGAAGTTATGAAAAATCTGTTAGGTGCTGCATGGTAGCAGGAAAAAAACTGTAAGTACAGGTGCAGGTTGGTAACAGAATACTAGTATGCAGTGACTAAGATGGTCATTAGGTGATAATATTAATATCTCTGGAAGGTGATGTGCTGTTAATATGAACATTTCCTTAAAAATTACTAGATCTTCAGAAATGAATTTTAGGACTGCTTTGCCGAAYTAAGAAGCTTTTCATCCAAAGTATGCATTTTTTTTCCAGTTGTGGCAAGAGCAAGTCTTTGAAGTCAGATCCAAGACTGGAAATGATCTGGAAGCATAGATCAATTCCAGTGATAATTCTACACAATTTGAAAAACATTACTGTGTATAATCTCAGCTATCCCTGGCCACAATAATAGTAATAATAAAATAAAACCTGTGGGAGTGTGTATGAGTGATAGAAAGTAAGAACTGAGACTGTAACTGCATTCCGTCAATCCTCAGTATGGCCACAGTCTCTCACAATTTCAGGGATAATGATTTAAAAGAAGAGGAAGACATGGAGAACCTTTAAACCCTGAATTCAGAGGAAAACTAGGTCTCCATCTACTATGTTCCATTTTCCTAGACAAACCCACATAACTTGTTTTCCTCAAATGACCACCACATATTGTTTCCGAGGTTTACCTCTTATTAACTCATAATTTCTGACTTCTTTTTGCCACACACTGCCATATAGATTACCAACACAGTTTCTTGAGGAAATTAGGTTTTATCATCATTAACATTTGAACTTATTCATACATCCAGCTTTAGGTACTTACATTAGCTGGTAAATTTAGTAGGCTGATCTTTCTCTAAGTTACTTACGTATGCAATAGAAAGAGAAGACTAATGCAGCACATGGTATAGAGCACCTAAATCAGGCTCCTGTTCTGAACTGTCCTCCAGAAAAGCTTCTTTCCTTTAAATGAATAGTCAAATGGGAGATCAAGGAACACTACCTTCTTAAATTAAGCATCATTTAGCAATAAAACACTGTTCTGTTGTTTTACACTCCTCCATTTGTATACGAACAAATAAAGGAATCAGCACTCCCCAAACCAATCAGCTAGCATGGCTGACAGTTGTGGAGGAGAAATATTTAATAACCTAAACATCTTAGGGATCAAGTGCAGTGTTTGTGCACATCTGTTCTGTTTTCATATTGTAACTGTTAATCACTGTGATTAGACTGTGTAAAGGGCAGAATCGGGATGCATTAGAGATTTTAAGAAGTCTTTTTTTGCTTTGGTGGCTTTAGGATCAGACTCTACATGAAAGTAGAATCAGGTGCAACATGTTCCAGAAAGTTGCCGCTAAACAATACCGTGTAAATAGACTTGTTCTGTTCCAGTCATTAAATCTAATTAGGCTTGAGAAGAGGTGAATTTGGCCTCTCAAGGTAAATTATGTTATTCTATTAGTTATTAGCTTTAATTATACTRCAATACATGACTCTCACTGCAAACAAAATAATCCCTATTAATTTCATATTTTTCACTAACTTTGAGTAAAATTACTAAAGTGTGAAATGCTATATTTAAGACACTTATTTGAGATTCGACTGATGTAGATGACTCTGGTTTTGCTGTGATTTCATTTAATATGGAATGCAGCTTGGAGAAGATTGTCATTGCTTTTAGTTTTATCTGTTGGTCCTGATCTTGCAGTCATCACTGCTTGAATGTGTAAGGACTGTATATTCAAACATCTGCTCCATCCACCTTTCTTCTGGCTGACTGTTGACATGCCCATCCTCTGGTCAGCACTGTTTGCTGTTGTGTTATAGACCTTGCAAACAGCTTTCATCAAAATAAGGATTCAAGTGGTCTGTGTAATTCAAGACTTGCCCTGTGTTCAATCAGGGCGGGGGGAGAGTCCTGTTTTTGGCACGTACCGGTAAAAGCATGCATAACCTGAGCCTTGACCCCTGATTTCAGGATGTGCATTTCACTCAGGCTTTATAAATTGTGTTTGAGTGATCTTCAATATGTTCATGCAAAGAGCAACTGTGGCTAAGCAAAGGCATAATTATTCACCTGGAATTATAAAGACTCTCTAAAATCAGAAATACTTACTAGAATATAATATTTTTCAAGATGCAAATATCATTCTTGAATTCATCTTTCTGCTCTAAATGTATTCCTGTCCTCATAGTAGCATTCCAGTTATTAATGAGTAGCAGAGTTTTCAGTTTTTCATTTTTTCCTTCATTTTTCTAGGTTATTCAACAGAGAAATGAGGAATGTGACCACATTCAGTTTTTAATTGAAGAGAAAGAGTCTAAAGAAGAGGACTACTATGAAGACCTTGACAGATTTGAAGAAAATGGTACCCAAGAGTCTCGCATCAGTCCCTATACTTTCTGCAAGGCCTTTCCTTTCCACATAATATTTGACAGAGATCTGGTGGTCACGCAGTGTGGCAATGCTATATACAGAGTCCTTCCACAGGTTAGATCATTCTCATACACAAATAATCATAGAGATTCCTAATGCTAGATGCTTCACAGGTTTATTTTAAAGATTAATAACATAGATTTAGGATTCTCTGTCTAAACAGCATTCCTATGTAACTGTATAATATTTACTACTCCTCTTGTTTGAAAAAGACTGTGAAAATAGCCCTAATTCTACAACAGCTCTGTTCCTTATGATCGTGTCCATGTGCAGTAAGAGAATAAGCTTGAGCAGTGAAAACCTGATCACCCCCACAATTCAGGTGTTAACTTGATACCCGATTCTTTCTCGTAGCTCACTCCAAGATACGTTTGCTATGAAAGTGGCAGATAACTCTTTAAAGTGGATGTGAGACAGTCAGTGCAACTTGGCCTGGGGTTCAGGAAATGGTCTCGCCCATACTACTGTATAGTGTAGCAGCAGGTACATAGTCTACATATATTACTTGACAGTAATGCCTTCAAATACTTAAGCTGTCAGATGCACAATAACTGAAGAGCAGAATAACAGAAATTGTGGTATACTTTCTTGGCTTGTACATCAAAAGCGTCAGTATTAACAAAGATGAGCCAAACTATGTTTGGTTTATATATGTATATATGTGTGTCCTGAACTGAATGCAGCTGCTGCAATTTCCTCTGGTTATTTGCAGTAAAAGAGTACTCAGAGGTCCATTTAATGTTATGTATTCTGTATATGAATAGGATACCTCAGTTCTTGCCTGAAAGAGCTGACAGTGTTTCCAAAAATAAGCAACAGGTAAAAACAGTAATATGAAAGAAGCAAAAGGTAAGATGATTAAAACATCACATGATCTTTACAATTATGTAGGCTAATGTTGCACATACCATGTTGTTTCTGAATCATTGACATACTTTTAAAATGCAGTTTTATGTTACTTGCTTTTTCCTGCAATTTGTTTTTGGTGATTTCTCTCTGAATTTTGCAGAAAGATTTGAGAGAAGAGCTTTGTAAGTAGCTCTGCCAGATTTTTCCCAATGGCATTCACTGAACAACTATAACTAACTATTCAGCCTACTGAGGACGGCTATCAGAATCCTTGTTATCAGAGTTGATGCTTTAGAGAACATAGCTTATTGAAAAGGGAGTTTGAAGGAGGTCACTTAGGAGGAAAACACTGGAAAGCTTTTTTTTACTGTAGAGTGGGAACAGTTTGACAGGTAATGAATGTGATAGTCTAACACAATTTTACAAAGTCATCTTGCAGACTAGAATTGCACTTTGAAGTCAATATACTGCTGATGTAAAATCCTTAATTTAAAAACCTTGTGTTTTAATGAAGAAATGCATAAAGTATATATTCCCTTCCATTCAGTATTGTCATCTAAGCAAATTGAATATAATTACTCCATGTATACTTTTATTATAAAACATAGCAATCTTTTTTTTCCTTTTTTTTAAATTCTAGCTGCAACCAGGAAATTGCAGTCTGTTGTCAGTTTTCTCCTTGGTCCGGCCTCATATTGATATTAGTTTCCATGGGATCCTCTCACATATCAATACAGTCTTTGTACTGAGGACCAAGGTAACTAGAGAATATTCACCTGGCTTTTCGTTAAGTAAGTATGCTTTGGAGAGATAAGAAGAAGTGCTGAAAGCTCAGAAGTCTTCAGAGAAAATTCTTTGCACAGTAGTACACTCACTGCCTTTTGAATCTTGAGCCAAGAAAAAGTCACAGGTGTGAATTCATGTGTAGCTGTTAAATAGAATGCTTTATAGGAATGGTGAAGTACATATACTTAATGTCTGATGCTTTCTTTGCAAGGGGCCAACCCATTATATGGCATTGTACCAAAGTAAATGTAGAAAGGCAATTACACTTACTTTTGCTTCATAACAATATGGGAGACAAATATGAAATGTGTTCTTGCTTGGGCCCATGTGTTCATACACAGTTCTGTGTCCTTTTCTCTAGAGAGGGCAGGAGAGGAGGCGGGTGGTATGAACGAATGCAGCATGTAGAGTAGCACCTACTATGTCAAGGAGCCTGTTTATTTATAGAAAACTGTACCTGAGAGAAACCAACAAGATTTCTTAGAGATGCTCCCAGGCACAGATAGAACTTCATACAATAGGCAATACTCTTGTCAAACTATTGTTAAGAAATGACGCAGAAGAAAACAAGAAGTTATGACATGAACGTAAAGAAAGATACCATACTTTATATCTTTGAGGTAGCAAATCACAATATTAAAATACGGGTAGTGTATGGTGTTCAAATTAGAAATTAATTGGGTTTTAATGTAGGCTGTAACTCTATTCCAAACATTCTGACTGCCTTCATAGTGAAGGCACTTACGTACGTGGCCTGGTGCGTAACACATGTACCGTTGCCCTTATATAATTGTGACTTTTCATCACCAGGAGGGGCTGTTGGATGTGGAGAAGCTGGAGTGTGAAGATGAACTGACTGGCACAGAAATTAGCTGCTTACGCTTGAAAGGGCAAATGATCTACTTGCCTGAAGCAGACAGCATTCTTTTTCTTTGTTCGCCAAGGTACTTTAGACCTTAAGAGTTCTATAGTACTGATTTTCGTTCTACAATTACTGATTTTAAGAACACTTACCAGAGTAGTACTACAGAGATTAATTGGTTCAAGTATTGATTTCATTGATTTTGATGTGTTTATAGTAAAAAAGGGAGGAGCATTTAAATATTGGAACTTGATTGATTATTAAATAATTCAATATAAATATTGGGATGCTCTGGCCCAGTTTGTACAAATGGGAATTCCTAATGATTCCATGATTTTTGGCAAGTTTTGTCCTTTGTTTCTTACTGAGAGTGCTAAGAAATGTCACAATGATTTGGTTTCCTATGTGGATTCATATATTTTTGCAGTAGTTTTAATGTAATAGAGCAGTGATGATTATAAAGACGTGGTTGGAATTGGGGATTGAATGGAGGGCTTCTTTAGCTAAGAGCATGTTGAGCTAACACATCAGATTACACAGTTGTTATATGTTAATCTCCTGTGTAAAAGGGAGAGAGTGGATGAAGACAGAAAGGGAAGAGGCTATCTTAACGGAATTTCGCTTTTATTTGTGTACTGAAGTATGTACATTTGATATGTTCATGGAACTCATCAATGAGAATTCCATATTTAAATGCAAAAATCAAGATCCATGTATTAACATGAATGAACACAAATAAGGTAGAAGGGATATGTTGTACAGCTCATCACAAGTTCAGAAGCATAATCCTTCTTCTGTTACTCAGCAGCCTCTGCTGTTCATTTGAGTTTTAAATGCTCCTTTGGCAAGTTTAACTGTACCCATGTTATTATGTATTTCTCCACATTGCAGTGTGATGAACTTGGATGATTTAACCAGAAGAGGTTTATATCTGAGTGATATTCCCTTGCATGATGCTACCCGTGATCTGGTTCTTTTGGGAGAGCAGTTCAGAGAGGAATATAAACTGACTCAAGAGCTTGAGATCCTCACTGACAGACTGCAGCACACACTGCGTGCACTGGAAGATGAAAAGAAGAAGACAGACACGTAAGAACCAAATCCTGATTTTGAGCTGAAACAGTCACAGCAATGTTTTATTTATAGCTACCTTCTTCAAAAAATAACAGAATCTTGGAAAGAATATAAGAGATATTCAGGGCTGATAATTTTGGAGTCAAGAAAGAACATTTTACTTTAACGCCTCATAGGGTATTTCTTTATTTAGATTGTCAAATGTCATCTGTAGTCTAGGCTGTTACATGCACAGGTGTTTTGATGGCTCCTTCCCTGATAAGGAAAGTTATGAGAAGTGAACTGACAATCCTTTTTGCTTTGTGAATTACCTAAAACAGTAGTTTTGCAAACTTTCTTACATGCAGTCACTGTAGCCAAGATGAATTTGATGAATGCCCAAATGCTACTATTTGACAGAGTTCTGTAAACCAGCTGTAGACCACTTTGTCTTTCTGGACTGCCATGCTCACAGGTTAATAGAACAGAAAACATATCTTATAAGCCTCGAAAATAGTCTATGTAAAGGTGAAATTTTGCAATAGGCTAATGCTATGAATTTGATTTTATAGTTACCTGCAGAAATGGATTTGGGGCCCAATGCATATACTTTATTATTGTTATGTACTTATATCTAGATAGTTGTATTATATAGATAGCCCCAAATCCATTTCTGCAGGTAACTATAAAATCAGATTCATAGGATTAGTCTGTGGCAGCTCAGCTCAAGGACTACTGGCAGGTAAATTAAACAAAAGTTTGTGTGACAAGCAGTGTGGGGTTGATGGTTGACTGTCGTTTATAAAATCATAGAATCATAGAATCGTAGAATAGTTTGGATTGGAAGGGACCTTTAAAGGTCATCTAGTCCAACCCCCCTGCCATGGGCAGGGACATCTTCAACTAGATCAGGTTGCTCAGAGCCCTGTCCAACCTGACCTTGAATGTTTCTAGGGATGGGGCATCTACCACCTCTCTGGGCAACCTGTTCCAGTGTTTCACCACCCTCAGCATAAAAAATTTCTTCCTTATATCTAGCCTAAATCTACCCTCTTTTAGTTTAAAACCATTCCCCCTTGTCCTGTCGCAACAGGCCCTGCTAAAAAGTCTGTCCCCATCTTTCTTATAAGCCCCCTTTAAGTACTGGTAGGCTGCAATAAGGTCTCCCTGAAGCCTACGGAAACATAGTTCCCATCTCTGTAATAGAAGAATTTCTTGTGGATTATACTTGTTTAGTAGTAGAATTAACATTTGTTGTGCTGTGAATTCTATTGACAGATTTTTTTTTCTGTAGTAGAGTAATGGAAGTTATTGTAAAAAGACTTGAAAGGGATGGACGGAAGAGTCAGAGAGAAAAGAAGCCTAAAAAATATTTTTTCTATTCATTCCTGTTGACTTGCTTTATAAAGTCATTTTATCTTCAGGTATTCTAGCCTTTTTGGCAGCCGCTGGAACAGACAGTGTCAGTTCATGTGCCAAAAGTATTCACTAATTATAACTCATGCAGTAGTGAACTTGCCAGAAATGCAACTAATGAGGGTTTGTGCAGGAAGCTGTGTACAAAATGATGCTCAAGACTTGTGAAACAGTCAGAGGTCTTCAGCTTGCCCACTTAGCTGTGTAAGGAGGGAAATACACCTTAAGATGGCAGTTAGAAAGTTGAAGGAATACACATGAGAGTAGGGTGAAGCTCTGTGTGTGTGATTTGGATTTTATTTCATAATTTGTAATATGAACAAGTGTTAATATGTCACATAGACTATTGAAAAAACATGCAATAAACCCTAAGAGCAGCATTCTCAACAGAAGAGGAAGCATTTAGCAATGCATGAATTGATCAAATGTGGAAAACTGTTTGATCTCTTCATGGCCTTTTTTGCAGTTTTTATGATTCTGTGAGCAAAACAAGATTACATGAGCTGAGGATGTGGCAGAAATGCTTAAGCAATAAGCAAAAATGATCCAAGACGCTATTAACAGGTCATGTCAGAAGAATTAGTAATACATGCCTCATTTTGTTGGTAATTTAGATGTATTAATGTGTGTTTGAAATGTCATGGCTTTAGGTTTGCTGATGTAGATCAGTTCCTGTTTCCCAAATAACATATTCTTCAGTAAACATCTCTTATATTGCTCTTTGATGTTGCGAGTATGTTATAAACCCTATGGGAGGTACTAAGTTAATATTTGAAGAGTGCTGATGTAAAGACCTTTCTTCACATTCTTTCTGTTTTGCTTGTGCCTTTCTTTTCTTACACGTTTAGATTACTGTACTCTGTTCTACCACCATCAGTGGCAAATGAGCTGAGACACAAGCGTCCTGTTCCAGCTAAGCGGTATGACAATGTGACCATTCTTTTCAGTGGTATTGTTGGATTCAATGCCTTCTGTAGTAAACATGCCTCTGGAGAGGGAGCCATGAAGATTGTTAATCTTTTAAATGATCTTTACACGAGATTTGATATTCTGACTGATTCACGAAGGAATCCATTTGTTTATAAGGTAAGCAGAAGATTTTCGAAGTATTTAATCTGTGACTTTTCAATAATTTACTATCATGTCACTCTTTTCCATCCTTTGGATTTTAGGTTTTTTAAAAAAATAGTTTCGTTCTCAGTCTTTGAACTGTGTTATCTGATACTACATAGCTAAAGAAGAGTATGTTGTTTATCTCTAAATGTGTGAAGGAACATAAAGGGCTTAGTTCTCAGCAGGATTTCTGCACAGTCACCCGTTAGGTGGATATATAAATCTACTTCCACGTTTAGCAGATGTAAACACTTATACAAGCAGTTTGTGGTTCTGCTGACCCTGTGCTTTAAGTTTTTCAATCATATACCTGGGTCTCCTGGTTGTAAATTATAACTTATTATTCAGTTATTCAATGTGAATTTCATTCCTTCATTAGGAATGAGGTGTAGTTGCAGATGCAGCTGGTAGCAGGTAGAGAGAGAGAGAGAGAGAGATATCCCATATATATGTACATGTGTATGCTTGTGTCTTTGTATGTATAAGATTCATTCCTAGCTTTTACTAGAAATCAATTTTATGTCCTGTACCAAGTGAATCAAGGGTGTGAGTCAAAATAAACATAGTGCTCAGTTTCTACAGAAATTCAGAAGACCCCAAAAGAGAGGCTTAAGTTCACACAATCACAGTGTCATTTTAACTTGTTACATTGTGGGCATACAATAAATTCTCTTCAATAACAAGCAGAGATGACAGGAATTAGGGTGATTTGAATGAAAGTGAAGGGAAACTATTTGAAAGGACAAGCAGTCTTGAAGGAAGCTCTATGTCCATTCTAGTACTCTAAAGCCCATGATAATAAAGTAATTGAAAAATATATATCTTGATAGGTGGAAACAGTTGGGGACAAATACATGACAGTGAGTGGTCTACCAGAGCCTTGCATTCATCATGCACGATCTATCTGCCACCTGGCATTGGATATGATGGAAATAGCAGGCCAAGTTCAAGTAGATGGTGAGCCTGTACAGGTTAGTAAATGCGTGGGCTTGAATGAAGAGCCCATTCTTTGATACGATGATAATGCTTTGAAATATGATAATGCTCAAGTCCCAGTCCATGCAAGCTTTGTTATTGTTACATTTTGAGACTGATATCTACAAATAATACAGAGAGTCACATGTGGATGTGACACGTGCAGTTCCCAGACCTTAAAATCTAATTATTGTGCTTAACTTTTAAAGGACTAAATTAAGCTTTTAAAGGACTAAATTAGGTCCGCAGCATTTATGTCTGTTTTCTGATCATTTCAATCTAATCAACAAATTCCCATTGCTCATCAAGTACAATTTGTTGAGTCTTCTTCATCTCAATGAACAGAACAATAATATTCCCTCACTGATATTTTTGATCACGCTTCAGATCCTCACATCAGCATGAGAAAATATTGCAGTAAAAGGTACAGTTCCATAGGCAGTTATGGCAATGATTACTGGCAACAATGTATATTAGTGGAAGTTCACTCATTGTGGGATTTTATGAAGATGCACTGGGAAGGCTGCATTGACCTGTCCTCATCAGAAGGCTGTGAGAGCAAAATAAGTAATGAGTGTGATGCATATTTCTATTTACATGAATGTAACACCTAGCTTAGATCTGTGTACTTCACTTTGTCACTGGGCAAAGACGTGAGAAGGTTTGATTTGGGGCTTTACAGTAACTGTCTGTAAGAATGAACTTCTCCAAACCCCTGTCCTATCTCTTGATCTTTTAAATGCAAAATACCATGATATTTCCTCTGAGAAACACCTTTTTTTCTTGACCTACACCATCCATTTCTGCATCTTCTGAGTGCTCATTAAACACAGACCTRCAGAGTATGCCTCTCTTTCCACTTTTTTTAATTTCACAGTACATAATAGCAGCATGGCATGGTGCATGCTGGAAAAATATGGAGTTTGTTCTTTCATGTGGGAGGCAGAGCCATGACACTGCACTACAATAAAAAAAAGAGACACGAAACAAAAAATGCAAGGCTTTGAAGAAGTAGGAGTGGCACATTGAAAAAATAAACTCAGTACGTTTATTTTGAATATTCAAACTTTATTTTTTCTCTTTAAAGATAACAATAGGAATCCATACTGGTGAGGTAGTCACAGGTGTCATAGGCCAAAGGATGCCACGTTACTGTCTCTTTGGAAATACTGTCAACCTAACAAGCAGAACAGAAACTACTGGAGAAAAGGGAAAGATCAATGTCTCTGAATATACTTACAGGTGAGTGATGCAGTATTTTTATTGGTGTTGACATCTTAAAAGAAATCACTTTGTCAGCATAACATCAAAGTGTCTTTGGAGTTGAAAGTGACAGGACTCCTGCAACACATTATTTAAGTACATGAGTTCTCATGAAACTGTATGGCAGACTGCACTATGATATGCCGTTATTGGTATGCAAATATAATAATGATCTAGAGATAGATTTGACTCTTTTGTTAATTTGCTCACATATCTGCAGYATGTTTCATTTTTTATATAGTGTGTGGCGTGCATGCATAGTACATACATTTACATGTTTTCTCTTTCAATTTCAGGTGTCTTATGACACCAGAAAATTCAGATCCTCAGTTCCACCTGGAGTACAGGGGTCCAGTTTCTATGAAGGGTAAAAAAGAACCAATGCAGGTTTGGTTTTTGTCCAGAAAGAGTACAGAGACAGAGGTATGACTAACCAGAGTGTAATTTTTTTTTTTTTAAACAAGGCATAAACATGACAAATTTTATCTAAACACTGAGATTCATTTGCATTTACGAAACTAAATGTTCCCTAGAAAAAATGAAGAGTTTTGTACAACACTATTTCATCAATGCRTTTACTATCTTGACAGCACATTTAAGTCCTTGATTATTTGTCTTTGCAGTTTGTGCAGTCCCTGAAAGAATACTTTTGTATTTTAAAAAGTCCTTGAGGGAATGCCAAGTGTTTAAATATTTATATCTCCCTCTTCTTACGGATTTCTCCACTGTACTAGATTTTGCAATATAATGTCCATTTCTGTTTAGCTGACATGTCTGGTTATCAGCACTTCAAAATTTCACCATTTGCTTTCTTACAGTGAGTGAATAAATGTGCCTTCAAATATTTAGGCAACAGTCCAGCAACTACTTGCAGGCAGATTCACACCTGATGTGTGTGGTGGTCTGTTAACCCCAGATGGATCTGCTTGTTCAGAGACTGTTGCATGATAGAGGTCTTGCTTTAGAAATATACAGGGTGAAAACTGTTTCTTCTGTATGACATATGAGCCTAAATCATCTTCTCAAAATGATGTAGGGTAAAGCTCTTCAAGCACTGAGTGGTCTTTAAGCTTATGCCTCAATTTCAGAAGTCTGGGCATGTTTTAACCAAAATCTCATTAAAAGCCAGTGAGATCTAGACTCATAAGTGTGCCACAAACTTAGACACTTAATCGGGTAACAGTATGCCAGCTGATTTGCCATAGCTGAGCAGGTGCATGCATTCCACCCATTGCCAACAAGGAGAAAAAAAGGGTAAAAGTAATTTGCATAGCTTGAATTTTGTCCTGAAGTAATACAAAAAGAAAGAGTTTTAAGCTAATGTATTTAATCTTAAAAATACACTTGACTAAAATAGTGAAAGTCATCAGTTACCTTGGCTGAAATAATTCTTATAAGTCACAGGAAATTAATTACGCATCTGAATACTCATGTGCTTCTGAAAATGAAATTTAGGCTGTTAAACTGTTTGGGCTCTTTAGGAGATCTAATCCAGATTTATTACCACTGGTACCCAAGTGTATGAATACTGACTTTTTAATGGTAACTGCCAGTATTAACTCCCAGTATTAAACTTCAGGGGAGAGCCTGTACTTTAACTCTGCTGAAGTCTGTATTTTAGTATATATTACGATAATATTCTGGGTGCCACTTTTGATAATACTTTTCTATTTTTGTTCTATATCAAGATGAACTATAATTTCACATGGCTACCATTCTTTTAAATCTATAGTTGTATTTAAAATATATTTTAATTAAACACCTTTCACTTTTTTCTGCATTATAAATTATGTCCTATCATTTGTAGCAGGGCACATTGTAATTTTAAATGTAAAATTTCAGAGGGGTACTGAGTCAGGTGGGTATTTTCCTTGTTTCAGCCTCACACGTGTTTAATATGAATATAGGGTTTAGATAGTTTAGAATTTTAAATATTGCAATTTCCTTTTAGAGATCTTGTACAACAGTTGGTTTTGTTAATCCTCACAGCAGTCCTGAGAGGTACTTGCTGGTACTATTATCTAGTTATGGAGCTTTGTAGAGCGGGACATGGGGGCAGGGATAAACCTGACAGAAAAATACTGTCAGCCTGATTTTCAGGAGCACTTAAGACTCACAGTTTAAGCACACTCAAAAAGTGTCTCTAATTTTTTTAGTTTTTGTTAATTCTGAAATTCAGATATACATGTAATTCTTATAGATAGAAGGACTTCTCCCATCACAGGTATCTCTTCTAAATTGTACTAAGTTTGGGAGAACAGGAGACTAGAAAGATACATTCATGTGGTGATTGGAACTGATAATAATTTTGTCAGAGGTGATTTTGAAAAGTGAAAGAATATAATCCTCTAATCTTTTAATTCTTTTTCACTCCCTGCACAATTTCATCTGTCCATACACAAAAAGATGCACCGAGTTTTACTCCTTTAAGATTTTCTGAACTGTTTGCAGTTTCTCTTTGTGTTATGAAGGTACTCTTTATGTTATTTCTGGCACTTTATAGACTGTACATAATAGTTGTAATCCAAAAGGGGAAATCAGATAACCAACTTTTTATGTTTGATTACCTTAGAGTAATCGCTTTGCTTTAGGCAAGGGTGTAGTCTTGGTTTTCTTTTCAGAATCTTATTCTCTCTGACCTTTCAAACACATACACGTGCTAATGGATTATCATGTGCAGTGCCGTTAATTTCAGGGGGACTGTTCATAACAATAAATAACATATATTCAGAAACTATATGGTAAATTTCCTGAAAGGTCACTCCAGAATATTGCAAGAAGTGGCTTATAGAAGTAAACATGCAAATATTTCTTAAATCACCCTGAAGATATTTCTGCTGATTATTCTTTTACTGTGAAGTTTTCTACCTCCAATATCTTTAAATCTAGGATAGATTCACATTAGYGATATATTCTCCTTTTCATTATATCCCTTAGAGAGTGATTAGCTCAGCATTTGCAAATCTATCAGCACAATATTTTACCCTGAAGCCCAGTAATTAATATATGGTGAGGAAAGAGGACAAGCTGGCATAGAGATGTGAAACCAAGGCTTAAAATACGCTGTCTCTCTGCTAGGCCAGTAGAAAGTGATAGGGTTGGAGCAGCTCAGCGTACCTCAAACTTGGTTCTGAAGTTGGCATCTCTAATATCAGTCACCACGAGCAGTAGTAACTTCTGAGAAAGACCTGATTTACAAGAATCAGTGTTGGTTTGGAGTGCTGCTCCTTTACTTTTTTCCACTTAAGATATCTCTTCCATGATACCATTACAGCAAAAATTAGAATTGCATCAGAAATATACATAAAACAAAAGCAACTGTGACCAATTACTCATTTTGCATCTGCTTGTTTGCATGTTATAAGATTAATTATTACTATCATTATTATTTTAACCAGAGGTTCAGCTGCAGCTTCTCTCTTGAGAAACAGATTTGTTTTAAAAAATAAAGCTTACAGAGAGCCTCAGATGTCTGACTGCAATTTCCATCATTCCCCACTTTCAAATCTCTTTCTCTTCTGCCCTGTCCCCACATTACTGATGGGAACAAGTTAAAGTATCTCAGTCAGAGCTGGTGGTTCGTCAGGGAATGTAGGAATTGTTACGTTCCTACCTAAAACACATACAAAAGAAATACGTGTGTTACCTATGCTGTGTTTTATTATTTTTATTATTTACTGATATTCGTTGCAAGTTGTAAAATGTATTTTGTCACTGCATTGATCCACCATGTTGTTGCTTCAAAGAAAATCCCTTACTTCTCA
Organism: Phoebastria nigripes; assembly: GCA_035582835.1. Lineage (NCBI taxonomy): Eukaryota > Metazoa > Chordata > Aves > Procellariiformes > Diomedeidae > Phoebastria > Phoebastria nigripes. The sequence goes on along the minus strand of JAYKAV010002929.1, from coordinate 417,711 downwards.
AATTCTACTTGCATGCGCTCAAGGAAACAAAGCAAGATGCTTTCTGAGCTGAGGGAAGAGGAAGAGGACGCTGAATAGGTGCAATACTGTCTCCAAATAGGGTGCCAGGCAGTAAGGTTGAGTTATGGATGTTATTTCACATCATATCTCCCATTGCCATGTGCAGTACCATTGTCTTTTGCCCTACTCCTGAAATCATACTCACCATTTTTCTCCAGGCTCGCTTGCTATTTTTTTTTTCCTTAATGTTTGGTATTGTTATATCTCTGCTATGAGCATGTATTTCAAGCTTTCCTTTTTTTGATATGCACTTTTGCACGTCAGTCATGTGGCCCTGCCTACCACCAAGATAATACTGAATAAAATTTTGTAGTATGCACGCCACAACTAACCACTTCAATCTGATGCTTCACATCTTCATCTTCATCTCTGAAGTATAGTGGTTACGTGAATCAGTGACATTTCTGGAAAGAGAAGTATTTCAGTTGTTGGGCGGAACAACGAACCTAAAGAACTATTTTTAAAAATAATACCTAAAGCAGCATTATGAAAATTATTGTATAAATGTTGTTTATCAGACTTAGTTCTGCTATTACCATGCTTCCCATTCATTTTGTGAATAACACTGGATGCACTGTAAATTCCTCGTTAGAAAAAGGTTCCTCTTTTGATATCATCCTGCATTTTCCCTTTGTAGACACTATGTAAACATTTTCTATATTGAAAGGGGGCAGTTGTTTGTCTGATACTGCCATTTGAAGCATGTGCCAATGTACTTCTGCTGAAATGCTGTTCACTTGCAGTGTATTTCTCATTGATTTATATTAACTAAGTTAAGTTGTCATGTTAATAATAGATTGCTGGACAATTTTAGACCACCTGTAGTGCTTTGATTCTTTTCTGATGGAGCCCCCAGAATTGAAAGGCATGCTGCCGGGACACAGTTGTCATGGTTGCCTTTTGGTTTGGTCTCTCTAATTTTCAGAAATGATCTTATTTTATTCCTTGGGAGGACCTGATAATATTCTAGGCATCATGGCATAATTAAAGGATGTAAAGCTTGTAAGGGGACATAGTGTCTTTTATCAGCAGATACAGTTAGTAAAAGTGGACAAGGTTTCAGATGCGTAGACCTTCCATAACTTCAACATACCATGCATTTTTATGTGAATAATATCCATTCTTATCTGACTGATAATTTCTGAATATTTGCATTATAAAATAGGATAGTGCGATTACTTTGTGTATAAAAATTGTCTATATCTAGTATACCTTATCAGCACAGAATATATATGTATAAATGTTTCATGTTAATGTGCAAAAAAAATTGCAATAAATTATTTTTTCCACTGACTTACAGAAATTTTGGGATTTTCTTTTCGGTGAAAGCTGTATTTCGTTGTTTGATACAAAACAAGTATGTTCTCCATTCCATAATTTGAAGTCCAAGTTTAAATAATTTATCGAGTCATTGTTCCAATGTTTACAAATGTCCAAGAGTCTCCCACGTTCTGGTTAATGGATCACATCCTCAGATTAAAGTAGTGTTCAAAATGTGTAGATTAATGCCTCAAAAATAGTAGATGAGGTCACAAAAATGCATTCCTTTGAAACTCTTGGACAATATTTAACAATCAAAAATTATTAGCCGTCCGCTTTGAGCAGGATGTACATTACCAGCCAAAGCTTTAGGAATGGGAAATGAAGCGAGGAAGCCACATACATTCCTTTCCATCATCTCACTGTCGGACAGCAAGGCATCCCAGCACTCCATGAGAGATTGCCCTCGCTCTAATAGATACACAACAGCAATTTGCACTTGAAGTTGATCAAGCTTACAAAAACTTTAATGGTGACTCCTAAAGACATGGGATTTGTGACGGCTGTGGCTGTGCATTGACATAATTCATGCAAATGGATGTGAAGTAGCTTGAAGCGTAATACAGAAACTTCAGTTGATGGAAGATGGCATGCCAGAAAACTCAAATAATGCTCTGAGTTTGTATTTTACCTTCTTAATCATTTCAAAGTATTAAAGCTCCTGTTAAGCTACTCTGTAACATAACCAATTTCTTAAAGCACTAGAATAATAGCTCATATATTGTGTTCATATAAGAGCTTTTTATTTCAAGGAAACCAGTACAATTTAGGCACTTAACCACTTTTATTACTAAAACTGGTCTTCACTTAAATGCCACATTCAACTACTAAAATTATACTTTGGTTAAATATTACTCTCAAATAACAGTTAAAAACTTCTGCAGGTATTTAGTTCTTTTATGTGTGCTCTGTTGCCTTATTTAACTATAGTGATTTACTTTTTCAACAGAAGCTCTCTAGCTGAAACATGAGGCAGAGTAATTACCAAAGTCTGTTTCAAAGGCGTTTACAAATGCATCTGTTTTATTTTAGTATTTTTTGTAAAAAAGTTGAAACGAGAAGAAAGGGGAAAGCAGCAATGAAATTGCAAATTATGGAATGCTTAGCTGTTTGTCATCTTCTGGATCATATGCTTTCCTTTGAATTTAGATATGCAAAATAATTTGGGTTTCTGTGGTATTATTAACTAAGGCTGTGGCCATGCAGGGGACTCTGCTACTCTACTGCTATCTTAAAGTTGGTACTGTGGTTGGCTTTCATAATGCAAGGCTGAGTAGTCTGATTGTTGCTGGTGTTTCTTGGATAATATACTCCCTTTTTTTCCTTATACAGGGCTTGAAAAACAGCAGAAGGACTCTCACTGGCTTCAGTAAATTTTGAAGCAAGCTTATTAAGCACATAGTGTCAATCTTTAGAAGTTACATTATAAAGACTTCCACAACCAATGAGGCCATTTGATAATATGGCCYGTATTTTTAGATGCTGATCTTTTCATTGACTTTCCCCATGTGGAACTCTATCAAAACTTGATTTTTTAAAATTTATATGGGTAGGCAAATATGTGTGTTTACTTTTTTAGCAAAATTATTATCAATTCTAGCATAGTAAGAGGGATGTATTATTACTATATTTACTTTTTAATCACCAATACACTTCTCACAGGCTCTGTTGGGATGTTGCAAGTTCTGAGTCTTATGCAGTCAATTTTTATTTACGTTTGTATGCCATAAGGTAAAAACTGTAAATCCAGTCCTCAGTGGGAACAAACTCTGGGAACATAATTTCATGTTTGATAATTTTGGCGTAAAAAACAGAATGTTAAACAATGAATGAGATACTCATTTGGATATCTATTTACAGTATTATCACAAGAGTTATTCTTGTATTTTTTACTTCCAAAAAGAAATTAAAATGTTGTACTACTGTGGTTAGGGAATTAGAAAGGCTTTATAAATAAGAATAGCTTGAAAACTATCTTGAAACTTCAATAAATGGGATGGGCACCGGTGGAATACTGCTGTTTTTAACTCCATATATGTTTCTGAGAAGTTACACATGGGGACAGACCAAACAATAAGCTGCACAAGCAGAACTCCATTTTCTTTTAGCAGAGTGTGGGCTTGCAAACTTTGCCATTCTGGTAAACACATTTACAGATGTCATAATTGGGATGTAGCGGGAAAGCGCAAACAAGTCAGCAGCTAGAGCAGAAGACTGAATGTCAGGACTCCAGCTCTGATGTCTCTGATTGATACCGCAAGCTATTGCACAGCTCATAGTTCAATTCTTTTCCCTCCTGGATCCAGTACCAGCTTAGCTGTAATGATCTCAGAGGTACAGCGTCTCTCCCTTGCCCCCAAATTTGATGATGTAAGAGAGTGATGCATTATTTGTGAAAGTAGTGGCCTTTATTCTTATTGCTGTGATTTCTGTTGGTACTATCCACTAAGTCCAGCTGAATGCACACTTAAATTTTGCAGGATCTGGGGACTTTTTGTTCACCTTCACTACAGGTTTGTAGGAACAGGAGACAGCAGTATGTGTCTTAAACCTGGGTACAGTAATAAAAACTATTGCCCAGAAGACTGTTAATTCACCCTGCTGCTATTGGGCTGTATTTTGTTTGTTTGTTTGTTTGTTTGTTGTTAGAGGTACTGCATGTTTTTATTCTTACCTCACAAAGGCATCATTGGCAGCAATGGTTTATTAGCACCCAGAAAAGTCAATTTAGCTCTTATATACATATATATAATATATATCTTTTTTATGTATATATATGTACATGTAAAGGACGTCCTCCAGGAAGGAGTCATGAAGACAAAAGTGCAAAAACCAATTAGGTTATGTGAGATTTTTTTCATGACTTGGTTACAGTGTTTAATGTAGGTGGTAGTACAAAACATATCTGACTAGTTACACGCTCGCATTTGAAAGACAATCATATGCACAAGAAGGAAATAGGAAGGAATATGCTAGCATCTGATGTGAGTAAGAGCTGGGTGGAGCTCGAGGCCCCAGAACCTTTTCTTTGAACAAAACTCTAGTAAAATCTAAAACTAATAAACATTTGAGTGTGCTGCAGCCAAGCTGTGCACTGCAATATACACTCTTGTATTCCGAAACTTTGATAGCCTTCTCAATAACACCTATCTCCATGGAGCCAGAGCAAGGCCTGAGGCATTTTYGTGGTTTTGCCTAATGTGCCACAAGGCCTAATGTGTTTTTGATTCACCATGTAGCCAGGTCAACACCATGCATATATTGTCACAAACTGTAAAATGGTTGTTCAATGCATTTCCAGAGCCATCATATATTAAAAAAGAAAAAAAAAAAAAAAATGTTGGGTCATCACGTTCAGTATGAGAACTTGAAGAGAATTTGGTACTCATGTTCTCCAGACAGTCATCAGGCAGTCAGCATAGTGGTACAAATAGGAGCTTATGGGCTATTGTAAATGAATTCTGTCAGTCACTGTGTTGGCTTATCATCTCCAAGTAAAGGGGTGTTACTGGACTTTTAGTCCTGTTTTATTTGAGTGCCAGGGACACACAGAGCATCCGTGTTGCTATTTTTCAATTAACAAGATTCTTTCTTTCCTGGGGGAGAATCTGAAATTGTTGTTATTTCATGCACCTACCTGACAATGAGAGGGGAGCAAGTAATAAGCCACTAAACAGAGCCAGGCTAATCTAACTGTAAAGAAAAACAAAAGTGGTTCCATTCCCCAATCTATAGCTGCACATACAAGGCACTATTTTTTTTCTCTATTGTTCTTCAGACTTCTGGCTGGCTTTGGGTGACAGTTGTGGAAAAACTGCAACAATACATGCTGTCTCCACCAATTCACTCTTTGTTTGTTATTAGCAGGAAAAAGCTAATGTTCATTTTCATCATAATGGTCGATGGGTCTTTCTGCCAATGTGACTGTTTTGGAGATAACGACAACCAGGGAATGTAAGGACAGTTTTGTGATTATTATTCTGGTATGAAGACGTGTGTTCTCTGTTATAAAGGTTTTGTTCCAGACTATTTCACATATCCAGCAGTCAGGTTGACATTGCCTTTGTTAATTGTTTTTTTGCAGAGATGATTATGGGGATTTCAATGTATATAAAGCACCTAGTACAAATTTTATGCTACAGTACAATTATACTCTCAAGGGAAGCAATTTTGTGTGATGAGGGTCTATGAACTTGCAGCAGTCGGCCAATGCTAGCACACATTTGTTTTTATCTGTTCATGTGCTGGACACCTCTGGCATGAAGCCTGTGTGGTTTTTTATATTGCAGGTTCTCAGGGTCATTCTAGCCTTCCAAAACTGCTTTTACACTTTGGTAAGTGTGGTATCCTGTCTAGTGCTCAAACAACTGACTTTCGATTAAAATGACAGAACTTAGCTGAGTGCAGACAAAAGACTGAAAGTGTTCATAGTTCCTAGCTGGTGTTAATTATAATCCTGAACTGAAGACCAAATAAGTCAATAGTCCTTGAGCCTTTGTTTAAAAATAAAAACCAAACAAAAAAACCCACACAAAAACTACACGGCCATAGTTTTCAGATAAATAAAACTCTGTTTGAGTTCAGTATTGCTGGCTTCAGCCCCTATGTCAATATGAGCATAGTGTTGTAATGAACTGTGTGAAAAATCAAACCACTTTCATAAATCTCACTGAAATATGCAGTGTACTAAGTGTGAAGAAATGCACATCTATTTCTCACAAGCCCTAAACACTGTGTGTAAGGTTCCTGGACAGAAAAGGAAGCAGGTTATGTCCTGTTATTTTCAGATATTTTGTGCAAGTCAACTTAATAAATGGCAATTTTCATATCCAAAGTGTTCAGAAACAATCTGATTTTCAAAAAAAAACTATATGAGGAGGTTGAAGAGTAAGTATCCTTTTTCCACAGAGGGCAGAGTGAATCATTCAGAGATTTAACAGCCTGTACAAGAAACGAAAGCCTTGCCTTCTGTCACATTACAGGTGTGTTTGTGGGCAATTATGTAATGATCTAGAGAACAAGAAGCTTGCCCGCAAAGTGAGGATACATGCCTTTTCACAAAGCCTTCCATTTCCACATCATCCTACCCCTCAGGTTTTATAAATACATCTCTCTCCCTCTCTCACACACACACACTTTTAACTTCTGTGTAGGCCACCTTTCTTCTTTCCTTGCTGCTTGGGCCTGTGTCCAGGGAAAAAGACGATACTCATGAGGCCAAGAAACAAGTACAATAATACTGCAGTAATCCTGATGAAGGCACTGTGCGGGGACTGGGTAATTACTCTCTAGTCCCTGTCCCTGCAGTCCTTCTTTTCTGTTTAACATAAAATGTATGAGCAATCTTGGGAGCACAATTATTGGCAGGGAAGGGTGCAGCTAGGGACAGGAAGGGAACACCTGAGCTCCAACTAGAATGATCAAGAAGTGTCTCAGATTGCAAACAAACATTGTTTTCTCATCTGCGGCTCATACTGTGTAAATTTAAGGTTTGGTGTACATACATTGTTAAAATGGAGATGTCAGTATTTTCTTACGCGATAATTAATTGTTGTTTTATCATGGAGATGCCAAGAGAAAGTCAACATTTATTTATGAAATACTTGTCCTAGGACAGAGTTTTTGCTTACTCTCATTATTGGGCATGATTCATTTTCCCGCTGTGGCATCTGTGGGTAAATGTTGACTTGTATTTTCAGTTGGAAACCACAGCACTACAGCTGGAGACAATCTCCATTGTCTCTTGTGTTCCCAGGTATGTCACATTTTAACTATGATACTTCCTTATCTTTGGACCACGTTTTTCCTGGCAGCACAGCACTGCAGCAGTGGGAAACATTACTCTGACCGAGTGCCATAGCCTATCAAAAAGAGCCAAAGTGAACCCAACACTTGAAAAAGCTACTGATCCCTGTTCTCATTACACTTTCTTAATTTCTGGCCTCAACAGGCTAAAAACTCTCCAATAAGTTGTTCAGAAAGAACCTGCAAAATGAAGAGCTGCTGCAACATGGGAGATCACTCAGTAGCCAGCCAATAAATCTGACTGGGTAGCTATTCACTGGCACAGCTGCCAGTCCCCAGTTTTTATGTTCCTTCTTGTCTAATGGAAGAGCCTGTTCTGTGTCAGATGATGTCATGTTTTCTAATTAAATGCTGCAGGGTGCTAATATTTTCTCCCCCTGTTGCTACAATAATACCAGGCGATCTATATAGAATGTTACAACAGTCTTGAAGAAAACAAAAAGAATATCATATTAGACTGTTGTGTCAGGTTTTGAAAGCTCTGCAAGGCTGACAGGATAAAGCTGTAGTGGTTGCTTTGCATAAGATCCTGCCTGAGAGGTACCTGCACTTCCCACTGTAATACCACCAGGGTAAAATACTCTCCATCCGAAAAACAATTTCAATTAGCTTTGTAAAATCGTAGCAAAACAGGGTGGAGGAACGCACTTTAGAAAAGGAAATCCTACCTTTTCTCAGTTGAAACTTAAAGGGAGGCAATGAGATGGGTTGCTGAACTTGTGTTAGTCTTGCAAAAGGTATGAGGCTTTTGTTCCCAAAGCCAGGACCTGCAGCTGCTCCGGACCTGTGCTGGCACTGCTGGATCTGCGCTCAGCCTGGCAGTGGACGCCATCTACTGAAGCACCACAAGATTGTCAGAAACATTTTGATAAGACATTTGCTCAACTAGTCCGGGCTTCTCTTTTGTTGTTTGTTAATTTTTAGCGGAGAGAGTCATTTTTCTTGGGCAGCAACTCAAAACTGGTTAAAAGGAAAGTATCACGTGCTATAAAACATTGGGAAAAAGTAACAGTAGGGCCTTGTTTTGCCCTGACCCCAGCAAAAAAGACATTAACAGTCTCAAACAGGTCATCCAAGGGTGGAACAGGAGCTGCCTGAAGAAGAAATGTGTCTTTTTGTTTGGGTTTTTCTAAATTGAAGTCTGTAGAAGAAGGTACAGTGAACTGGATAGTTTTACCCTATCGTGTTTTAATGTTTATTATCTATTTATACGTGATTAAAAGATAAAGCTTTCCCTGGAAAAGAGGACCTAATTGACGGGCTGTGTGTTTGGTGCTGAGTTACTTTCTGTTTGTTAGGCCGTGACATGAACACAAACACATTGCACAGTGTTCCTGTTGTCTTTCTGCGTCCTTCTGGCTGATTGTGGTTGTCTTGGGCCATCACCTCTACCGAGAGCAGGGACTGCAGTCCCGTTAGCCGTGTTACAGGATGTAAGAGTTTGCAGCTAATACCCAGGCAAAACTCTCATTGAAGGCAGCCAGTAAATTCTGGATTAAACAAACACACAGACCGTAGGGATAATTCACTTCCACAGATAGATCATGGCTGGAGATAATTCGTAAGACTGCAGTTGTTTTGCAGGAATGAGGAGGAAGAAAAGGCAAAATTAATCACAGAGAACCTGCACACAGTGTAGCTCTGGCAGCGAATGCTCAGTTACTCTTCCTCCCCCATTCTCCAAATGGCCTAACGTTGATAAACCCTCACTTGGAAAAGGAGAACGGAGGTGCAGATCATACCTACCTACCAAGTGTGCAACTTCAGTATGTTGACCTCTGTGGGGCTGGTGATGTGCACAGATGGCACACTACGTCTCTTCCCTTTTTGAACGAGGACAGTGCCTCTGGAGGTGTGGATTCATGAGCAGGCGGTGAGTAAGGCCCTCGGGAAGTGACCTGATGCTGGTGAGTGTTTCTGTCCCAGCACTGTGTAGACACCCAGAAGAGACACCCAGAAGTCTGATCTGCAGTCACGGGGCAGAGAGTCTGCTGCCAGACAGGGAAGGGGCAAAGAGCTCGCTGGGGCTGCAGGACTGTGCACCTCCAGGGTCTTGTCAACCTCCCCTACTGTCGCCATCCTGGCAAACGGGTACAGAGAAGCAGCTGGCCATCAGCCTGGAGGCAAGGGGCTTACCTTGGGTGCTGGAGGCTTGCTTTTGGTTGGAGTTAGCAGGATCTTGCAGGTATTTGTTAGGGAAGAAGCACAGGGTCACCTTGCTAGTTGTTGTTGGCTTTCTCCTGACTAGCAGGCAGTTAGCTCTCTGCTGTGCCTGCAGTACTCCTGTTTACAAGATGAGGAATTAATCAGTGACCAAACAGGCGCCTTTGACTGTGCACCCGTTTGTGTACTGTACACTCTTGCATAGAGTAGCAAGAGTGGCATACAGACTGCAAAATCTAAAGTCAGCAGCTGTTGGAAGAACTTGCTTTCCTGAGGTACTCAATTCTCCTCCTAAGGAAGACCATGGAAATAACTGCTGCTTTGCTTTGGTCACTGGAAGAAAAGAAAGGTCAATTTTGTTATACAGGAAAATACTTACTTTTGAAAGCAATTGCTTCCTTCAACACATCATGATTTGTCAAAGTGCGGAATTAGATATATTAATTTCCATTGCTTATTTTATAAGGCTGAAAAGAGAGGCTATCTGGACAAAAGTGCTGGTTTAACGATCAGATCTCTGCCTCTGAGAGAGGCTCAACCTCAATTTTCACTTGAACCTTATTTCCTGAGGGAATGGTCCCCAAACCATGCTGCATACCTGTCGAGGGACACTGTCCATCCTTTTGGTTCATTGGCTTTGTTTTTACTAAGTGCTGAATTCTCATCTTACCCCTGCCTGCCCCCGCCACCCCCAAGAAAATCACAACCCTTTCCCTTCTTGACTTCTTCTAACTCTGCTTTGGACTTCAGACGTCAGTTTAATGTTTGTGGTTGGTTCATCTAATACTGGTGGTATTAATGTTATTTAAAAAACATACATCATGTGGTTCATTACATTTTACTTCAGGAATACACAAACCAGATGTTTTGCCTCTGATGGATGTGTCGATACTTTGCATTGTAACAGCTGTCATGTGTAAAAGGATGTAACATAACCTACCATTTTAAATGAAGATAAAATATTCCAGTATCTACATAAGAAATGGTTAAAATGCCATTGATCTTTGGTAACTTTTTTGGTAAGGATTATGTAACGACAGCATTATGTAACAACCCCAATTCAAGATAAATGAGTTAAACTTTTCCCAAGCAGCACACACTATTCCCGTAACTACCTTTACAGGAAGCTCTTAGAAGAAAAGTGTCCTAGAAGCAACCAAAACTTGTTACAAAGCAGATCCTATTTTAAGAGATAATTGTTTGTTTTAATTGTTTAAGACTTACAAGCCAAGGATACTATACTACCACATCCTTCTAAACATTTCATTTCATGTTTCATGGATAGTTTCTCACAGAAGAATTTTTGTGTCATTTCCGCTTGCGTAGTGGCTGATTTTATTGCCCCCATGAACCTGGAGACTTGTGGCAACTGCAGCATTGCTGCAAGACAAGGTTAAATCAGGGCATTACCATGATGCATTTATCTGGTCTGTTAATGGAATTAGTTGTTTGAAAGAGCTCATCAGCACTTTGGGAGTGTCTTCTGTTGTGGAGTGCTCACTTCTCTGCTAGGAGTTTCCAGTTTCTACTGACCAACAGTATCACTCCCAATGCAGCGTAGTCCATTTTGCACATCTGTTTCTGTGCCTTATGTTCATTTTGACCACAGCCCTCTGGTGAATATACAGAAAAAGTTCTATTAAGACAAGTGTTACTGAAGGTGTCTCTGAATTGGAGACAGGATTGAAAACACTTGCAAAAAAAGAAAAATTAATATCATATTATTTCCAGACTGTTGCTCATACCTGGAGTATGCCAAAAGCCCCTAAGTCTGATGCTTCTGTTCTGTTCTACAGTTCTACCATCTTCAAACTGCTGCACAATCTTTAATTATAAGGATGTGGATRAACTGGACAGACTGATGTTAAAGAGTCTTTGCTTCTTTCCCTCATCTGTTTCTGTAACAATTCCCTTTCCCTTCTATGCATCTCAACAACACAGATATGAACTTTGGGTTGCATTTATCAGAATTGTTTTACTTGCTCACTGTACTTGTAAACATCCATAAGTCATTAGCGTTACTAACTGCAGTAGCTGGGTCAGGTTGGAACGTCTCCTGCTCCTAAACAACGAACACATGCTGGAAAACTCCCTGCCCATAGAAAAACAAAAAGCAGCTTTCTTCTGGCTGATATGCAAGTGGGTGAATTCTATCAGTGCATTGCTTGGTGCAAAAAAATTTAGTAGCACGCAGGGAATAGGGACCTGAGCAGGAAATTAGGTGATGAAAGGAGCAGCCCCCACCCACCAGCACACAGCTCAGTCAGGGAATAGCTTTAAGCACTGCTGTGGCTTTTTAATTGATGCCTGTTTCCACCCTACAGGGGCAGGTGGAATCAATCAGGAGGCTGCAGGACAAAGGAGACTTGATGCTTTATGAGCATTAGGCCTCATTTGAGGCCCTCTCGTTGTCTGGGCACTTGCATGAGCAGCAGCATGTGGGATGCATCTGCCTTGTCCTGTAGCAGAGGGAGTGTGGCTCTGTGGGTGCAGGGGACATGGGCAAGGGAGACTGGCATGCAAGGTGCTGGAGGCTCTGGTCCCTGCCAAGGACTTTCCTCCTATCAGCACCCAAAGAAACAGTACAAAGCAATGTTGCTGCTTTTTCACTTTTAACAAGAAAAAAGAGGGACAGAAGTTGGGCACTAACCAATTCTGTGAGTATGGCCAAAGGAATTGTTGTTTTATTTTATGAGTCTGAGAGCTGCCTGGCATCTGTTGTCTGTTCTGCTGTCCTTCGTGCTCCTTAGAGCAAATATTAATCTGTTGATGCATGTGAACTATGCATTCATTTTAATTAACAAGTTCTGTGTATGCTTTATTTCATTAATCTGTTGTTAGTAATACATAGCCAGATGCATGCAGTCAGACCACATGATATAAATCCATTCCTCTTGTAGCTTTCTCAGCAGGACAGCCATTCTGTCCTGATGGCTGATTGCTGAACAATCTCAAAAACTAACCCTCAATCTCTTTCTGCTGATTATTTGAAGGTAGAGAGCCTTTGGGTAACCTAGTGTTTATAAATCCAGGCAGGGAGACTGAAAAAAACTAGTCAAATTTTATCCTTGATGTAACCCTCCAGAATTCTACTAGCTTTAACCACTATTGCATAGGATTTTGTTTTTAATGAAATCCACATTGATAAGTGACTGTTGCATGTTTTCCTTACAGGGCACCCTAGGGCTGGTCTTGAAATCATGTAAATGGCTGATCAGTTTGTGGATGTGTTTATATTCTTTGCTCTATTGAGGGGACAATGTCAGAATCATGCAGCTGAATTCTGAAATATATTTGTTGACTTTAAACTGTGAGAGTGTGATGAAAGCTCCTGTAAGGGTTAATTAACAGAGCCTAACTCCATTGCTGAGTGCAAACTCAGTAGCAGGTTCTGCATTTAGAAGGTGTATTTCCTATTTGGTGTTATGAAAGACACAGAGGTTAGGAAAGAAGGCAAATGTCTAGGGTTTTCCTTAGCACAGGAACTGTTTGGATCCTCAGCCCTTCTGATTTCCTCAGAGATATGAACCATACCTCTCATTGGAAGTGTCACAAGAAATACTCTGTTCTTCTGTTGGAAACTACCCCTTTCTTTTCCCCAAAGAAATCATTTGCCCTATCGGATGTATCTTTGGGATTGAATACCGTTATTAATTTGCTTACAGTATTCTTGATTTCCAGACAGAATTTTCTGCCAAAAGTTTCTTATTGGCTTGTTGTACTGAAAATTTCTCATGGGATACGCAGGAACTGGCAATGGCAACTAAAGAGAATTCAGTCATGTATCAGCAATAAAGAATGAATAGACTGTCTCCAAATTTAGATATAAACCTCATAATCCAGTATTTGCTAGTGTCCCCAGCAGAGCTTATGTGGGTGAATATTTTCTAGAGCAAACTCAAAGATGTTGTCAAAACGACTGGGTGGCAGGAAGCTGGGCTGCTCAACATGATTCCAAACCATTGCTGCCCCCACTTCTTCACGCAGCAGGTGCATAGCGTGTCTCCCTTCACAAGGGGGCTCCGGGAGAGTCATGCCCATCATTATGGCAGTGCTGTTGCTGTTGTCTGCTCACTATTTAGGCCATTTGTGTTATGTTAAGACATCTAAGTTTTCTTTGCAAGCAGTTGGAATGAGGGAACAGGTAATAGCCATTGCCCACCTACCCCACTTTCCTATCTAAAGTGGCATCCCAAAACACTTTGGCACTTTAAATTCGGTGCTTTGAATTGAGGGACAAGACAGATGCTTTACAATCTTCTAAGGCTGAAGGACCTTTGGAACAGGGTCCACGTTTTGTCAAGTACTCTACACAGTGGAGTCCTCGTCTGAACTGGAATACTGGAAAATATAGAGCAACTAGCAACTTACTCTTCAGGAAAAATGAGGTCCCTAAAACATGGTGTTGTACTGCACGATGTGACTTTGATTCTTTCTTTCCCTCAGGTTTTTTAGAATTATGTAGGTCTCTTAGTAACAGTTTTGCCTAAAAACTAGGTAAAAGGKTTTTTTTTTATAATTTTTTTTTCTCATATCTGGTTTGTTTCAAGTGGGGCGTTGTTTGCCATTTTTACTCATACGTTGCTCGGAAGTTTGAAATAAAATGACCCCAAAAAATTCCATTTATTCAGACTGCAGGAAAAGATCAAGATGTGATGTAACACTTCCAGACTAGAGCATGCACAATCTATAAGTGAACTGTAAGTTTACATGGGCATGGTCTGAAGTCATCTGGCATTTTTAGGTTGGAAAATTTCCACTGAACTCGATCAAGTCTGTAACAAATAATAGTAGTCCTACAGACGGTGGCTAGAAACATTAAGGATTTATTCAGGGTTCCAAATGTAGCAGGCCAGGTGACCAACAGGAAAATATTCCAGGGCACCAGGTCTAGTCCTATTAGCCAGGAGTCGTAGCAGGCTTTCTAAATATGTTTTCTTTGGCAGCTACTGCACACGAAGACCTGCTGGTTACCCCAGGAAAAGAGGTTATATTAAAATTCTTAGCTAAAGTTATTGGGAGTATCAGTTATGGAAACTGCACTAAGAATTGAGTCATTGTTGTGGGAGGCATATCAGTTGAGTTGAACAACACCAGAAAAAAATTTTGGTTTTTAATGAACTGTTTTTGCATGTTCTACGGCACGTGTGCAGCCCTGAGAAGCCCACATTTTTCACAGCTTGTGTATGAAAGCCTTCCTTCTTGTAACTGTTCCTATTTCTTATCTTCAGTTGATTTGCTGTTTAAAATGAAGCCTTTAAGTATGTGATGGATACATCAGCGATGGTCAAATATATAATCATCAATCCTGCCTTGAATGCCTATTTGCCAAGTCTTAAAAAGGTAGAAGTAGATAAGGGAACCCGATGCTGTGCTTAGGTTGAGACCCATGAGGGACAGAACCTGTGTTAATCTAGGTATTCATCACTTTAACTCAAAACAAATGGCTAGGTTGAGAGTGGCTTTGAAAGTGTCACAAAGTAAGCAGAAATACTAACAATTATAATGTGGACTACAAACCTTCTTTCATCAAGGACCATGAAGTGTACTGGAAGTACTACTAAATTTTCTAAGGCTCAGGGTCACTTCTTTGAAAGCAAACCCCACAGTTAGCAAGGCAAAACTAGAGATGCACTTAACGAGGCTTCATGTTGCAAAAAGACACACTTTTCTAGAGGTAGAAGGGTTTTAGTATTTCAGTCTGGAAAGAACAGCTACATGTGTGGCGCTCTCCCTTCTGCAGTTTTGTAAAAGCACTCCTGATCCCAAAAGAGGTGTTTTGTTTTGTTTTTTTTAAAAAAAAAATCCCCTTGAGCACCTCTGTCCCGAGATAGGAGATGGGTAGGGAGCCCCTGTTTGGACATCAGCTGTGCGTGTAGTGGGAAGGGCCATTTGGGAGTTTTTCTCTTCTAAAGAAGTTTCCCTTCTTCTTGTGGTGACTTTGCTTCTAGTGAGGAATCAGCAGAGGTGAGCTGCTTCTGGCAGATAAAGGGACTTAGAGTGCAAGAGGGTTAACAGGACCAGGATGGTCATAAGCGCATCAACAAGATGTGATGCTAGCCCTGGATCTGCAGCAGTATCCCATTCCTACAGAGCTTATTGTTTATAACCCCAGTCATGTCTCAACATTGCAGTAAGTAATTACTACAATATGAGCTTGGAGATATTTCCTGTATCCTGAGTTTAATAAGCACATCAACTGTCAGCCTGAGAATGTGTTTAACTCAGGATACAGTTACAGTGACGAGATGTATATCCCTTATTACACTATAAACATTAGTACGCTTCTAAAACACCATGTACTTTGACAGGCAGTATGAGTGAACCGTTATGGTTTATCTTGGTCTGGGATTTTTTCGAATTGTGTGATGATCCTTGAATTTCCAAAATACAGAGCAACCCTAGCGCAGCGTTAAACTGGAAAGGAGCTGTAAGAAACCAAGGGGCTGTGTCATGCTGCCATGGGGTACTACTTGGGTGAGGAAGACTGCTTTCCTGAAGTTTTGCCAGCACCAGATTCACACACAGTGCAAACACTTGTATTAGGGCTAGAGGGTAGGCATAGCTAACTACCTTCAAACTTGAGTGATTGTATAGGGAAATTCCTTTTTTCCTGTATAGTTTCAACTTAAAGAATTGGTGAGGATTAAGGAGATTCTTATTTTACCTTAACCAACACTTTCTTAGGCAACAGTAGATCAGCTGGCTGGTATAAGCTCCTTAAGAGATACTTTGATCAGCTTATTTTGATGCAGAATGGGGATGGCTGTATATTTTTGTTTGTTTGTTTACCTCAGAAATTAATCTAAACGTTGTGTGGTAAAGGCACTGTCACTTAGTTCAGGCTAAGTAACATCAGGTTTGTCAGCAACTCCTTTGAAATATTTCCCCAGTTTATACATCATTAATCAGAGGGAAATAATCTGACTTAAGTTATACTGAGTAATTCAATAATAGATGCTGAGAAATCAACTCCACGGGCGAGAAGGCTTGTGAACAGAAGCCTAAGGTAAGTGGGGCATCTTCTGGCGAGATGCTGCAATGAATTAATCTACTGCGTAAAAGTCTGATCCAGATCCTTCTCCTGTACAGGCCATTCTGTGTTCATTTTGCTTTGCCAAATAAACAAGTGCCAGGCCTGTTTCCTGAGCTCTTTGGCCAAAATTGCAATTTCTCCTTGAATAAATCCTTATGTTCTGGCACTCCTTTAGAGATGTCTGCCACATACATTGCAATAGTAGTCTTGTGAAATATCTTAGTTAGTAGAAGAAAGGAAATGAGCTAAAGAAACTTGTCAAAAGATGTGATGCAAATCTTTAACAATCTCCAACCTTCCCCCACCCAATCTATCATGGCAGGTTCTCTGTCTGATTATAAAGCTGTCTTCCTTGTACCGGGAGCTGCTTTGATACTCTGATCCGCTGCCCGAGGGTGTGAAAAAGAACACAATGCATAAGAGAACRCAACAATACTCTACGGACATAAAATCCAGAGCAACCAAACACAGGTCGTTATCCACACAACCCAATTGCCTTCCTCTGTTCTTCAGAAAATGTTGTATGCAACAGCATGATATTCTCTACAGTGTTAAATAAAGTTTAATGACTTCTGCACAATGCATTTAAAAATATGTCCCATTTTTATTTTATTTGTTGTGCAACACTTACTACTTTGGGCCAGCTGGAGGGTGTCATCTTCAGGCTGATGTGTTTCTAGCTACAAAATTCTGTGTTGCACCTCTTTGTGCACATCAGACATGGATTTGGAAGGAGCCCAAAGGGGCTTTCCCAATCATGTCACTAATTTCATTGTTAGGATTAACATTTTAGAATCAAACCATTAGCATGGGAAAAGCTTGCTGCTATCTGTACTTGGAGCATGGATATGCACTTGTGAAAAGGAAAAGCGAACAAATAAGCAGCAAAGTAATGCTAAATGGGGAGACGATCTGATGAAACTGTTAAAATACCCTGCTTCTGCTGCCCTTTTAGATACAATATCTTTACCTATCTCTAGTAAAGCCAAATATTTTCTTAAAACTTTTTAAAATTCTGTTGCCTTAATAGAACAGTAGTCGTACATCAAAATACAAAAGCACCCTTACTTCTGCTCTGCTGCACAGCACACGTGCTATATTTAGCTGTGCTGGGGAGTCAATTGCTTTATATAATCTCATCACAAGCCATTGCTGGGGGGGGGGGGGGACGACAAAAACCAAAAAAAACCCCATCTGAGTCTGTCACTTGACCTTGGGCAAAACACCAGTCTTTGTGCTTTCTTCAGAGCTCCTTCTGCCACCTATGTTAGAAGAATCTGTAACCAAGCAGTGATTTCAGCTGTCCTTGTCTGAAGTCAGTGGAGTAAGCAAAAGTCATTTTAGTCTTGTTAAACTAAGCAAAGATGCAAGTACCTTCCCTTCCTGAGAACTGGCTTTTTTTGCTGATTCTTTAGCATGTTCTGTGCTTCATTTCACTTGAACTTTCAGCACAGCAGAAACAATACTAGTTTTCTTTTGTTTAGTCCTTACAATACTGACTTTCTTTTATTTAGCCCTTATTAGTACAAGCAAACAAAAAAAAAATCATTGTGATTGATAGCTACAAAACACTTTGATCTCTGAAATACAAGGTGTGCTAGATCACTATATTTAATCTTTCCCCTGCTTTTCTTTTTATCCAGAAGCCAGATAATACCTGATTCCTACTTCCAAAACCATAATTTCTTCTGGCTCAAGAATTCCACAGCTACAAACCATTTGAGGCTGGGAGAAATCTTTAGAGAAATATTGCAGTATGTTTGCTCTGTTCTTTCCATTCTTCCTCTGCATTGGCCAATACACATCTCGGACAGGGGGGTTAGATAGACCTTCTTGTATGGCCGCTGTTCCGAGTGTGTGTGTGCTTGGTAATAGTGAGGGGGGAAAGTCCCAGCAGAAATAACCAATAAAAAAGAACGGAGCAAAAATCTTTAAGTTAACCTTATGGTCTCTCARGCCTGCAGTTACTGAGGAGTAAAATCAAGGCATCTCTTTCTAGGAAGCAAAAACATTTCCTGCATTTCCTGAACTGCTTATCCTAGGGCTTATGTTGAAGGGAAGCTGTTGCCAATGATGGCAAACGGTAGCATTTTCATTACTTTATATCTAACCTTAAGGACTTGGCTGCTTAGTAAGTACACTTACTACTTTCTTTATAGAAACTAATTTATTATTAGTCACTGAATTTGAGCAGATGGTATGGAAGAATGGTGTGAATTATAGAGCATGGCTATGGCTGATTGCTCACCTGGACTTTCAGGCACAGCATTGATGTTACTTAAGAGCACAGAGTCATGCTCCTGGGCAGTCTGAGGGTTGCAGAGCCCAGGCACCGACTGGGGAGCAGTGGTTCAGAAGGTATAATGTTGTAGCCTTTGTGAGCTTTCTAATGTAAAAATGTTTTGATTAGCAAAGTCTATACGGTGCTAGTCTGAAGTCTAGACAACTGTCTGTTCATTTTCAAATAAACGGTTATCTATTACTATTATGTATAGTTAATTGAATAGAAGCCAATGCTTCAAATCAGGATAATCCTTTATCATGTAGTCTTAAAATTAGTCTTGGGTGCATCTTTTACAAGACTGTTTTGTGTCTACCTCGCCTAAATCCAGGCTCTGTCTGGCACCTCCAAATGCATCAAAAGCTCCGATTGATTAGACTCTGGCAAGAGACTTGGGCAAGCATGGATTTGTTCAGAACTGTATTGAGACCTCTTCTAGAGAAAGAAATGTGTTAAAGATGCACTGTATAATTTCATTGTATAAAGTGAAATTATCCTGTCCTATTAACTCTCACATTTTAAAATGATTATGCTGTTTACTAAGATGTTGTACTTAAAAAGAGCACAACACCCCCCTCCAGTGCACACTTCTTGTTCTATGAGCTTTAGTGTGTGTGGCAGGGGGGCAGAGTGTCTATTTACACTACACTATTACACATCTTTGGAAGTTTATTTAATCACCAAAGTCTTCTCTAAAAACATAAGACTCTAAACCGCTACTGCTCCATAGGCCCACACAGATGTAGGAAGGCACAGAAGCTTTTCTGAACACTTTTAAAGGAATAAACGTTCAGGAAGCCTGATTCAGCAGCAAAGCCACAAGATTCTTACTCTCACCGATTTTTTAGTAAGACTTAGATGAAGCCTTTAGTCTTTATTATCATCTTTCATGACATTAAATGCTGAACTTGGCCTATGTTTGCCCACTTGCCATCCACTCCGATGCCCTACTGTCCTCTATAGTAGTTGGCGGACTCATGAGATTTATTTTTTTGGTGCGTTTCAGACAGATAATACACTGTAGAAGCACACTCCTAATTCTGATAGGCAAAGCTATGATATCCTTCACTGGAACATGTAGCAGTAGTAACCTACCAGCAAAGACTTCGTTGTTAATAAGGGATCTGCTTTTTCAGCCTAGCAATGCTCCACCTTTATGGTGGTTAAGAAACTTGTGTGTGTTAATTTGGCATGCGTATTATTTCTCCTCACTCAAAATACAGATGATAAAAACTGGGTCAGAAATGCTAAATTGCATTGTATGTCAGTATCATTTGCTACGCTATTTTAAAAAATTGGTGATTCTTTAAAATAAAATTTTCAGTAAAGATTACATTTTTCTTTACATGAGAAAGAAAGTGAGACTTCCCAAAGTTCACTCTTTAAAGTTATTTAGCACAGTTAAATAGTTCTAGGCACTAAAAGAAGCAGGAAGAATAAGGATTGCAGGGAAGGGAGCAAGGCAAAGTATTACTGTCTCCTTTGTATCTTAAAAAGGAAGGGGAATTGCAGAAACAATTAATTTTGTGCTTCTACAAGCCACTAACATTCTTGTATTCCCTTCTTTTTTTCCTTGTGTGTTGGTTGGTTCTGGGATGGATTGTTCCACTGAGGCATTTCAGGAGCTTTCAACAGAAGAAAGATGCACATCCAACAGAAGTTAGTAAAAATATACTCGAGTAGTTCTATAATTGTAATCATACTGGCACCACAAAACAATCCAAGCTGTCCACCTATATCAGCTGTAATAGAAGGAAATAAACATATGTCATCCTAAGCATTTGGTTTACTCTAGCAAGCAAACAAAACCCTGCCAGGTTCAAGTGTTAAATAAATTCAATATACATAATCCATCACTTTAAGAAAACAGAATTAATATTCTTAAGAATGTTTATTGGAGTAGACTAATGTGTTTCTTAAAATTCTAAATAAAGCAAGTACAACACAACACATCCTACTGTGAAACAGATACTAAAATATTTCCTACTTCTATGCCTTTTTAACTGTTCTCTTGCTTCTCCTCCCCATGTTCTCCCTCTCCCCTCCAAATCCTGTAAACTTCACTATTCTTACAGTCCTATGTGTGATACAGCTGTAAGCTAGCACCAAACTTAATTCTTACTCTCAGCTGCTGTCCATACTGCAGGTTCTTTAATGGAATGACAGCATCAAAAATGACCATGAGACAGCCATGATTATTACCATTATACTATAAAAGGTATTGCTTTTTGTTTAGAAGCTCACATAGGCTATGGCTCAGGAGGGGAGAGAATAAAAAAACAGGGGTTTTTTGTGGGTTTTTTTTTTTTTTTTTAGATTAATTATTAGTCAGCAATAAATAAATATTAAACATTCACTTACCAAGCAACTCAGATATAGTCAAGGCCTTCTGCTGCTGTGTTATTTTGTAGCTCAGATCATGATATTTAATGTCAATACGCACAAGGTTCTGCCTAATGACAAATATATACAGTATTACTTGAGACAGTCAGCAGTGCTGTTCATTTTTTACCAACATTTATCAGCATGGACCAAGTTCAGGGAGAGTGATGGTGTCTTTTAAAGAACAATTAGATGAGTGTTGATGACTGAAGAAATGAGTTAGATGACTGAAGAAAAGTGTCCTAATAACAACAGTTATAACGGGAGCTTATCAGAGGAGTAGATCTTCAAGCTGTGTTAAAAAAGTAACTCTAGATCTGTACTGTGAGATAGACTCATACTTTTTAAGGGTCACCGAGATGAGCTTGAGTGGAAGTGTCAAGCATCCTGACCTACAGCGGATACAGTGCTTGGAAGTGTAGTCTACCACTCTTGATTGTGTGCAACTGCATATTTAATTGTGCTTATTTCAATGAGCATATCTGTGCAGAAGAGCCTTTGTCCTATACTCAGGTGTTTAGTTCTGTCCTCTGCTAATAGCCTCGCTTACCTAATTAAATTCTTGCCTGCTGCAAAAGCGGAAGAGTAGGTAAATCTCAGTTGGAGCAAGACCTGTGGAATGATTCAGTGTGAGTAAAGAGCTCATCATTATGATATCATGTCTACAGAAAGATTCTGCCTAACTCCTAAATAAAATATAAATACAGCAGTTGTGGAATAAAACAGACACTAAAACTGATTGCACACATAATGTTGTGACCTTTAAGAATAAAAGTAGTGATTATTCTTTAGAAGTGTGAACAGCTACAGATTTTTGGGTTGACAGTGATAATGAGCTCATTAACAATATTCATGAAAATAAAGTATTTGCTATACAAAATAATCACTTCTATCTCTTTAGGTGACAATTCTAAAACTTAGGTAGCACTGAGTAATAAAAATAATGTTATTCTCATAGCTTCTATGAATAAGACTTCCTACCATTGTCATGGAGTTGCTAGCAGAACTATCCAATAATATTTAACTTTTACCTTCTTACATCTTCAGAAATCAATAGATCTCTATGTTTTATAGTTCGGAATATGTACTCATTAATACGTGGGCAGGATTCCTATTGGTTAAGGCTTGGTAACAGAGGAATGTTCTGTATTTTCACTTGCTTAATTGATTGATTACTGGGTTGCGCATGATGTTTACAGGCAATAAAATAATCCACAAAGATAAAATGTCCTCAAAGGATTAATATCTTTTGCATATAACAACAGGTTTAACTTTCATAATCTTCAYTGGGGACAGACTTTTTAATAGGGCCTGTAGCGATAGGACAAGGGGTAATGGTTTTAAACTAAAAGAGAGTAGATTTAGACTAGATATAAGGAAGGAATTTTTTATGATGAAGGTGGTGAGACACTGGAACAGGTTGCCCAGAGGGGTGGTAGATGCCCCATCCCTGGAAACATTCAAGATCAGGTTGGACGGGGCTCTGAGTAACCTGATCTAGTTGAAGATGTCCCTGCCCATGGCAGGGGGGTTGGACTAGATGGCCTTTAAAGGTCCTTTCCAACCCAAAATATTCTAGGATTCATATAGTTCCTGTTCACGTATAAACATATGCAAGCATTTGCAGACTGTTGGCTTCCAGAGTGAGAAAACTGAAGTCACTGAAACAATGAAATACTCATAGATATTTCATTAGCCAAATTTTCTACGGTTCTTTATAAACATATTTTGATGTTGTGGATACCTTGAGTAGCACCTGTCTTAATACTTATTTGTACTGCTGACATCTACGTCTGTGAGCAAGAGGCAATTCAGTCTATAAAACTGTATTAAATGCTCTTTGACAACTAGATTGTATCTTCCTAGCAAAAAAATCTGGAAATCATTCTATTTTTGGATATATAATGCTTGTGTTTGCAATGAAATCTGGCATCAATTTATTATATTGTAACAGTAAGGCACGTATGCTCTATTAAAGCATAAGCATATATGATATCTCTTCCATGAATTTAAATGTATGCAGATTATGTCAGCTCAGTGCTACCACTGAGCGACACAGCTCTATGCATAACGTAAATTCTAACACCATTTCCTGGATAAAAGGTGTACTCAATACTGTTGAGACATGTTTTCACAGTAGAAGGTCTCTTCTTCTGGGTGACCTACTTTCTTTTGCTGTGTAGCGTTTTCAGTCACACAGATAGAACCATGCTATTTCACTCTTCTGATACCTCATGGGAATTAATATTGTACCAAATATTTTCTAAATAACTTTTATAATATAAATGGTATTAGTGAGTTCTACTAACAATAGAAAAGATTATTACATCTGTGACATTACTGCTACAATAAAACCTAGCTCTTCAGTGCTTGTGAACCTTCCTTTGGGAATGGGTTGAGAGAAAGGAGAACAACTTTATATAGCGCCTATTTAGGTTGTTCATTGACTTCAGTTATGGAAGGGTGATGATTTGTCTTCTCTTTTGGATGCATTGCTCACCAGGATCATGGATAGGTTTGATAACCCTGCTCTTTCTTTATTCTTAATTGCAAAAGTGATCAAAAAACTTTGTTATAAGAGATCAATGACACAGAAAATAATTGAGAACATCATTACTTTTTAATTGCAGTATCTATTTTGTGTTATCCACTTAGATGTATCTATTTTATATATAAATATATATAAATATATATTTTATAAATATATGAATATGTATAAATCTTAACCAATTTTGTCTAAGAGATTATTTTATCTCACAGACAACATTATTAACACCACACATAAGAATATCTTTTTAAAATGTCATATTTACATCATATGCTCTGTTAGCACACTTAAAAGTAATTGATAATTTCTTTATTAGGCAAGGTGTTAAACAAGATTACCTGATGTATTCTGGGCTTTTCTTCAGTTTTGCAGAAAAGTATTTTATGGCTTTTTCTCCTCCAAAACTTGAATAGGTGACAGTGGTAGGATAATCTGTTTCTTCACATGGGGCAGGGCAAGTGGAATTGTGGGTTCCTACTGTACATAATCCTTTTATCTCTATATCATCTGAAATTTCAGGAGAAGGAATTTACATAATACTTCTAAAAAAGCACACAGTTTAAAAACTTTTTTTAAAACTTAGAAAATTACTTTTAACTGACTTAAAATGTATGGGTTAGTTATCCTGAGAAAAGTGGACACTTATCAGTTTTGAAGGAAAAAAAAAAAAGTATTTGTAAATGGCATTTGGGAAACTGGTGCACAGTAATGAGGGTTGAGATTTTTTTGGTCACTTTTTCCAAAGAAATTCATCACCTGTAGGTCTTTCTGCCTTCATTAGGGCTTTATGTGCTTATTATTTCTCATCCACAGTTAAACAGTAGGACAACAGAAGACTTTCCATGTTCTGTGCTAGCTTTCTGATTACATACTTTGGTATATAATCCTTGGTCTTGATGCCTTGATGTCTGCCTAGCTCACTGCAGTGCACAGAAACAACTTCCAGAGCAATGCCAGTTGTAGTTTACTATCATCTGATAACTATATAAAAATCTTGGTAAGCTAAGTTCACTTTACCTTAACCCCTGCCTGCCATTTGATAATTGGGCTTAAGACAGCTAAGGGGGCTTAGGGACAGGTTTGTTTCTTCAAGTACCAAAGAGAAGTCACAAAATTCTGCAGGTCTGGCTGCTCGTGAAAGTGGGGAGCCATTCCTCTGATGAGGCTCTAACAGAAAGAAATCATTTTGGAAATCTGGGAAAGCTGGAGAAAATTCATGTAGAAGAAAAATGGTAAGTCATAAATATTTTCTACAGCATAACCCATCACCCAAAGCCATCTGGTACTCTGAGATGAGTATCAGAACCTCCTGCTTGTGATGCTCTATTTGTCCTGGTGTGGTGGCGGCCGTTGTGTCTGTTCCCTCTGCATGTGGGCTTCTCGCTTTTGCAAACTGCAGGGGAGGAGATCTCTCAGCCTGGTAGTTAATGATTTGAGGTACTCTCCAGGGATGCTGGGGTTGTGGATTTCATTCTGGATAGCTGGCCTTTAGAGTCCCTAAAATAAATGCTCTCACCAACGGTAGGTCCTGCAGATACTGGATCAGCGTGCTGTCATTTGAGATTTTGTTATCAGATGTCTAACCTCTCCTGCACTGTAAAAGGAGACTTAGCACCTAACTTGCGGTCCTGGGGACCAGACACCTACAAGCCAGGTTCACCATGGACAGTACTGTGATGCCAGTTCCTCCTGGGGTCCAACTCTGAATCCTATCGATCCTTGATAGGACTTAGGGGTCATGTTTGTTGCTCAGTGGTTTCTTTGAAACCTGGTCACAGAATATCCATTAAGTAAAATAATATATGTATTTCCACCATGACAGGCTATCAAAGATCATGATTATATAAGAATGTAAACTTAGTGGAATTTATCAAAAGAGCCACAGGAAAAAGAGTCATTGTTCATAGTAGTAGATCTTGCCTGAATGTTGCACACACCTAATCAAAACAGAAATAAACCCCTGCACAGGCCCCCCAAAACCTGTTAATCTACTTCGTATCTTAATCATCCATTCCTTTGGGAAGGGAGAGTCACAGAATCCAAAACAATTAAAAAGGAGGCTTTCTAAAGTTCATGAGAAGTTACTTGTCAGATTACCATTGCAGTATTTTCCAGAAAGTCTGTTGTAGTGACTTACAAATTTCATATCTACTGTGTGCAGATTATTTGCTTATGGAAATGAATTGCATTTGAAGCACTTTGAAAATATATAATTCATTTTACTTTTTAAAAGGTAAAACCTTAAAGTCCAGTGATATTGAATTATATTTTCTATCAATTAGCAAACCTGTTATTACTGTGCTATTCACTTTTCTGTCACAAACAAAAAGAATACAATGTCGGAGCTAGAAGGATGATACCATGAAGATGCAAAAATGCAAGCCAGAGGCTTGATAACTGAAAACAGATTAACTGAACATGCTTCCATTTTAAACCATTTCTTATTACTAAAATGAATTCTTATGTTTTTTTTAATTGGCATCTATTTAATGCTCTGTCTGGTCTCTATTTTCAGAATATTAAATGAACTGGGATGTACTCCATTTCAGTACTACTTTCAGTATTTTGTTTTAATTGATAGATATTGTCTACTATTTGGAATTGGCTTAGAAAATATGAATATGAAGTTATTACTTACAGACTGCTGGATAAACACAATTGTAAAACTTCAGCAAATCACATTCTGTTCCATTTCCTTAAAAATAAACAACAAACTTTAGGAACTTCAATTAACAATCTAACCCTTAGCTCTATTTGTACTAAACTGAAATGTAATGTCATCAAAGCCTGCTCACCACTTCATGTTTATCATTATACAACTGAGAAATCAATTCAGTTGGGCACAGTGCGGTTACCCACACCAAAAGGGGTACATAGTGAAAAGAGACAACGGACCAAGCCAGGAGGCTTGCTGTTGGAGCAAACATCTTTATTATGTGTGCCAGCCAGAACTGCCTTTAAGCTTGTGACTCACTCTTTGTGTTAGCTTGCTAAAGCCAGGAATTTCTGTTTTTCCCTAGTGGAAATGAAAAAACAAAGTAGGGTAGATGGGATATATGAATACACCCCATGTGTTTCAGCAGAAGTTTTGAACTTCATGCAAGAGTTGTTTGGAGACCAAAGGGGTAAGATAGATAGCACCCTGAGCTAAGAGTAAAATTTTCAGATTTCAGGTGGTCTCAGTTTCACCCCAATTTTTTCCCTTGCATGGAAATATGACTTAGCAGTTTAGCACACTGTTAAAGAAGGCATTGCCCTCCTTTATCTAACTGTCACTGTATAAAGCTCTCACCCGTGGTATGGGAGACCTAGACTTAATTTCCTTCTCAAACCCCTTTCCATGAGAGTTTCTGGGAGATTGCCAACCTCCTTTCCAAGAGGTTGTCAAACAGGCTAGAGATTACTCATTAATGGGTCTCCCTTAGTGAAAACATTCTACCTTGCTTGGGGATATTTAAAAAGAGAGTCAGAAAGTGCAGACGTGACAGTGGCTTTCTTGCCCACTAATTGTGAAAAAAGAGCTGTGAGAGCAGAGATTTGGGTTCCAGCTCTTGCTTCAGAGAAAGGTGACTATTATCATTACTTTTAATGCTGAAAAGGTGGGAGGGAGGAGACTCGTCAGGGCTCAGTGTTACTGCTTTACATTTCTAGGGTAATTAAGGTGCCTGGATTCTTGAGGGGAGTATTACAGCATACACCTGTACTCTGCATTTTGGGCTGATTAGATGGCTCCATGCAGCCTTTTGGCTTTTGCAGAGCCCTCTTCTGGTGCCACACTCTTTCCATGGTTCATGTGGGGGACCTTGGTTTCTGTCTTCAAGTAGTCAGTTCTGCTGTGGCTGCTAAACACCTGCAAAGTAGGTTTTGGGTGGTACATGTGAAAATCTATAACTGCTTATGGATTTAGTTCCAGCTCTTTAGGAAGTCAGGTTGAAGGCTACAGACTTGTCTCACAGCCCTGAGGCACAATCTTTTCTTTCAAGTTTTTTGGTCTGTATCCTAAGAATAGCCAATAACCCGGATACTAGGTCTAGAGCTGACCAAATATCTTGCTTGTTTTCTCTGAATTAAAAAAAAAAAAAAAAAA